>JFGX01000128.1:0-65432 GCA_000729855.1 Epichloe aotearoae | reverse complement strand
TATTTTATATTCCCTTTAAGGGCCCTTTAAGGGCCTTACTAAGGGCTGCCTGTGGCAAGCTATTACCTATAGCAGGCCTTCTTCTCTATACCCCCCCCCCTAAAAGCTATTAGGTAGTTAGGAGAGGTAGAAAAAAAGATCTTAACTAGTTACTAAAGAGTATTTTATATCTAACTAATTAGAAGAGATATCTCTATAGGATAACCTTATTTTAATAAAGGGAAAGTAGGAAGCTTTGCTCTACCCTCTTGCCTTCGCCTTGCTAATAACGTAAATCGCAGGCAAAGCTCCGCTTTCCCTGATTACGTCCGTAGGTACTGGCTGTGTAGTCTGGTGGCGGCTTCAGCGTTGCTCCAATCAGCAACCGTTATTGATATGCACAGCCCACTGTAATGTCCTGTAATACAGAAAGCCCCCTGCCCAGCTAGTAGGTGTTGTGGCAAAAGTGGCACCCTCGGAGACAAGTTCGAGCAGTTTGTTAAGAGGGGCACGTGAGTTGGCAACGAGCTAAAACGAGCTTTAGCATGCGTGTGACCGCAACTACACCTAACTTTGACTTTGAATCACTGTGGTCGTGCCGCACCCTAGCCTCAACAGTCGAACTCACAACCGGTCTTCTTTCCGAGTGCCCTTGGCTTTTCTTCGTGCCAAACAGGCAGGCAACACGCCTTGACTGATCCAAACCCGATAAGCATTATGGTGGTACGTACAGAAACTCGGAACCTTGGTGTATCGGCGGCGGAGTTATTAGCGCCGCTTTCAACGGCCAAGAGGAACAAATTCCCCCTTCTTAGCACCAGTAGTCTAAGAAGATTGCAGCTTCTCAACCTGCTGACATTTGGGTTATGGTCAAAGGTTGGACGATTGACGCACTACGCCTTCGACGCCGTGCTCAGTAAGTTGATCTGTTCTGTTCTACACACAACGCGTGAGCGGAACGACTAAGCATACATGGTCTCAGTTTCTGCATTTTTGGCGGGCATGAAGCGATCGACCGGGTTGACGTGAGTATTCTGCGACTGGGCTTCCCACACATCGTTACCACTCTATTTGCTTACGTCTGCCCAATTTCGGGAAATCCCAGGCCTAGTTTCAAGACAGATAAAGTTGCTGGCGAAAACAAAGAGGTTTCAAAATGGATCGATAAGTATCTTGGCGTCGGCGAATGGGTCATGGACCAGTCAGTCGCTATTGCAGGATCCAGTGGTTTTTTTGAACGAAGGCGATGATCTAATTTGCAAGTCAGGGGTCGCTTTCACGTGTGGACACGTTACGCTCAACTTCGGAATGAAACTTGATTTCATCATTTGTGGCTAGAGCGTGAAAGTTTTCCAAGCGACCACTGCTTCCCGCTTCACTTTTTCTCTCCGGTGGCTTTTTCACTCTTAGAAACAGTTGCTATGGATTTGGTCTTGATTGGGAAGCAACTGAATGAGATCGGCATTACCCATTTAAGCTGAATGTAAGGCACAAATATTGTGTCTCATGTTCGATGGCTTCGCGAAGGAGTCCCGGCATCTTGAAGATAAAAACTGGTTTAAATGACCATCCGAATAATGAAACATTTCCACAGCATTTACTTCTGGCTGTCTGGTTGTCTCATCCATGCTCCGCTAGAAATTCCAGAGGAACTGCATTTCCACTGCCCTGGCTCAGTGGCCTCTTGTAGCCTGTGTCCTCAGCTTCGGCGAAATTCACGGCTGTCGCGATATTCGTAGAGTGTTGTCTGCCGTCATCGGCGTGTGACTCGGGAAGATCCGGCGGCACATCGTCGTCACCTTCGTCAACGTGAACGAAGGCATGATTGGCGAGAGCAGACTGGCCAGAGTTCGGTGGAATATTGCTAGGGTTCGACGTTATCTCGTCTTTTTGAGGCAAAAGAGTAGTTAAAACGTCATGGGCTTCTTTAAAAGCTCCCAACTCGGCCCCGATGGCACATATGAGCAGATTCCACCTATTTGACTCTGCCACTTCCATGGCTTGCTCCAGTTGCGTGAGAATGTTGCCCATGCTTGCCGCCTGATTGCGAATGAGATCTTCCTCTGTATCTGCTTTCTCCTTCCCTTTGGCAGATGAGTCCAATTGTGATGGGGCACCACCCCTCATTGTCCGTCGAAGGTCAGATTCAAAGTTTGAAACCAACGCCAACACGTCTTTCCATAACGCAGAGCCTCCTTCTAGTGCTCGTCGATCCTCATATACGTGTATAGCCCTCTTTTCTAACACGGCGAGTTCAGCTTCCCACCAAGACTTAGCCATCTCAGGACTCCGACGCTCAGGGGTGAGACTCAGAAATTCGGGTCCTCCTGCTGAAGCTAAGTCTCTGCGCAGAGTCTCATCACCTTCGCCGTGTATGGCTGGGTCGAGGGGCAGAACAGGCGGACGCCTCATCAGGTTACTCAGCTCCGAGTCCACGTCTCTGAGGGCACCTCGATACCCACTAAGATTTGCTTCCCTCTGCCCTCGCACATGACTCATCTGGTCCTGCAGCCAGCGCCGCTGTTTTCGCAATCCCGTGAGTTGTTCTTCAAGCCGGCCAATCTCTTGATCCACGAAAATATGCCTCTGTCCAAGCTCCCGAAGCTCTCTAGCCAATGGTTCCTCTCCATCGTTATCAGATGCTGTAAGCTCGGATTGTATACCAAGTCGCCTTGTACCAAGATTATGGAGTTCTTGAAGGGCTAATTTCCTCTCTCTAATAGCTGTGGCGATATGCTCACATTCCTCTCGCCGAAGTTCTTCAAGTGATTCTATAGCAGTGCGCAGGCCATTCCGAATAGTCCTTAGTCCAGGTGGGCGAGTTCTGGCCGGCTGTCTGACAGGGATAACGTTGCCGTCCGTAGTGGACCGTGGAGTTAGATACAAGCTCTTTGGCACTTGGGATCTTGATGTTGCCGTAGGAAAGAAGGTCCCAGCTGGAGTGCTGTCCCCGGTGTCACTGTAATTATTATGATTCCCGCTCGAAGATGTCTCGTCGACTTGACTGCCAGACACCAACCCAGCTGCCTGAAAGTCTAGAAGCTGCTGAATGTCGTCTTCGAGATTTCGCTCGCGCCGCCGCAGATTACGCCAGAGCGCATCAGGTCTTCGATGATGTGATCCATATTCAGACCGCGACTGATCGAACATGAAATGGCCTATAGACCGTCCCATCATCCGAAAAGGTCCATGAGACTTTATATCAGATTCGTACCCATTGGGCGACACGCCAGAGGGTTGCTTCGTAGCTAGTATCGATGCGGCAATAGGAGGCGGTGGACCAGCAAACAACGATTTCGGCTTGCGCTTCGACAACGAACCAATGGAGCTATCCCGCCTTGTAGACGAAGACTTCAGAGAATGTTCCTCGTGCATTGCGTCCGATGTCCGATGGCGAGAAACGTTACTACTGAAAGATCCATCGTCATGTTGCCATGCATCGGTCGGTCGTGGTTCTAGTTTTTGAAGCTGGTATTCTACTAATGGCTCGGCAGTAGATGAGGTCAAAGACAACTTCGAAGCTCTTTGGGCGACGTCATTAATTTGGTTCATCAGGGATGGCGAGGTCAGCGCCATAGCGAAGCAGCTTGGGGGACAGGAAATGTGAATCAAAAGACATCAATGCAACGAATCTTGTTTTTGATCTTGTACTCCGTAATCGGAGAAAAAATCCTACATATGATGCTTGGACGGTGATTGATCGCACCTGGTTATTGAGGACACATGCGGTCGTGAAGGCTGGGGATCAACTGCACAGGTTCGTCGAACAAATTCGTCGGTAGTTGCCTTAGCCACGCACTGTGAAGTGGCTTGTGCGGCCTGGTGCATGTTGGGCCTGCATTTGCTGTTGCATTCGACCGAGACATCGATGCTGAAGCCTAGGCACGTAGGCTACTGGACTGGAAGTTCAATTTGATCAGGCAGCAGACCTCTCTCGTTGCCGCCCCAAACTATCCGTAACTGCGCAGAACGACGGTATTCTCACTCAATTTTTTCTTCAGTAGGGGCACCGCTCGAGCATCACTCGAGTCAGCCAGTCGTTTCGCAGCCATTTAGCAAACCCCGCTCCTTGAAGTGCGGTTATTGTAGTGGTAGCTTCAACTCTGTGTTTTCTTGTTTCTCTCCCGAACTCTACAAATATAATAACGTACTCACGTCGACAGCTGGCTGCCAGCAGAGCTTGTCAATGAGCCAGTCACAGCAGCTCCCTCCGACATGGAGACAGGTGAGTGCAGGTCCATATGGAGCTCATGTTGGCCAACAAGACGAGTTGCATATGTCTGGCATGACTTCAACTCCGCATAATCAGATTGGATCCCAGCGAGATTACACACCTCAGACCAAGCTTGAGCATTCTCCCGCGGGCGCCCACCCCACCACGCAGACCCAATCTCAACATCATCATCCGCAACAATCTGGCGGCTCGGGCGTGCCGAACATTCTACAACCAGGTCGACTGTCAGCACGGCCGCCGGTCATATCCTCGAACACAGCTCCAGTTGTTCCCACAGTGTACAGCGCAATGCAGCCGCCGTCGCAGTCGTCCTCGTCGTCACAGCAAAATCAACACGGACATCACCCATCACCAATATCCTACGATTTCCATACGCCGCCCAAGCCCTCGCTTTCCATGTCGCACTCGCACTCATATTCTCGTTCGAGTCCAGCTGCCGGCTACGACGGCGCAGCAAGCTACCATGCTTATAATCCAACAACACCAGGCGGTTCTTCTCAACTCACGTCTCCCGCGGAGGCCAGTAAATTCAATGTCCCCGGCTCACAGAGGCACTTCTCTAATACGCCGCTTGGCCTTGCCGACATACGGCCCCGCGCCGACTCCAGCATGTCTGATAGCGCATCAGGAGCTCTTCAAGACCATTCAATCCCCCAACCGGGACCAAGCAACTATCTCGCGCCGTGGGCTGTTTATGCTTTTGACTGGTGCAAGTGGCCGCCTCAAGGCAATGGAGCAGGTAAATTAGCGCTTGGGAGCTATCTCGAAGATGGTCACAATTTTGTAAGTTCACTTGTTGTGACTAGGCTATCCAGGATTGTTCATCTAATTGTGACAGATCCAAATCCTCGACAGTCAAATCGTTCCTACAGGACAGGATGTCTTCACGCCAGGCACATCGAAATATAGTTTAGAGTTTACGAAAATAGCTGAGGCTACACATTCGTACCCTGTCACGAGACTATTATGGGAACCTCCCTCCTCTCAAAAGCAATCTACGGACCTTCTAGCTACCTCTGGTGATCACTTGCGGCTGTGGTCACTGCCTTCTGAGTCACATGTGGTCCCCGGCAATAACATTACTCGAGGGGGCAGAGACGCCTCTTCCATCACCAAATTGACTCCGTTGGCACTCTTGTCGAATTCGAAAACACCGGATCATACGGCCCCGCTCACATCGCTCGACTGGAACACGGTTTCGCCAAGCTTGATAATTACATCAAGTATTGACACGACATGCACAATCTGGGATATACCATCTCTGACCGCTAAAACTCAGCTCATCGCTCATGACAAGGAAGTTTATGATGTGCGTTTCTGCGCCAACAGCGTAGATGTCTTCGTTAGCTGTGGTCAGGACGGTAGTGTGCGAATGTTTGATTTACGTAGCTTGGAGCATTCAACAATTATCTATGAGCCGACGGGCAAGGAAGAGCGAGGTAAGTCCTCCATCGAATCAACGTTTCAGGCAGCCTCTGAAAGTTTCATGAACATTATCATATTGACATCCTGCACAGATGGAAGCGGGCGGTCAAGCCCAGCCCATGCTCAACAATCGATGGGAAGTCCCCCACCCCTATTACGCCTGGCGACTTCACCGCATGACACACACCTCTTAGCAACTTTTGCGCAGGATTCAAGTACCATTCGCATTTTAGATGTGCGACAGCCAGGTCAAGCCCTCCTCGAGCTCAAGGGACATACTGGCCCGATCAATTGTGTCGAATGGTCACCGCTCAGACGGGGAACTCTTGCTTCTGGAGCTGATGATTGCCAAGTGCTTATTTGGGATCTCATGAATTCGAGCTCATCAGTCGGCGGGCATGCAATCAACGGATCTCAGCAACAGGATAATCAACGCAGTCCAGTAGCAAGTTGGGAGTGCGAATACGAAGTTGGGAATCTTGGATGGGTTCCTCACCTTCAAAACACCGAGCATGGCGAGTGGCTGGGTGTTGGCGCCGGTCGCGGCGTCTGGGGAACTAGATTAATGTGATATAGTGGCTGGGGATTTACTTAGTATGAAGAGCGTATGCCTACTTCTATCACGAAGAAAATCAATGTCAAATATTCGGGCGACCAGCCAGCATCTCCATTTCTGTATCCGATCTGGGCATGGAGTTGGCCTTTATCGCGATGGGTGGTATCCGGAATTCTTCCAAGTGACAACTGTTGTTTGTTCAGTTGTTTGCTGATGCTTAATGAAGAGAAGGCTAATAGAAACAGGGTTGGGGCATAAAATGGTAGCTAGCTCTTCCATGGCATCGTGACGCGGCGTCAAGAAAGCATCATTTGCATAAATGCTGCTGGAACCAGCCGCCCTCGCCTTCACTGTTTCCTCAGTCTACTAGAGCAAGCTAGCTTCCCAAGATCACCCACCGTTATGCTCTAACTCCCAGTGCCGCCGGTACGAAGGATCACGGAGCAGATATTGGACACCTTAAATCAAAATTACCAGAGCTTACTTCGCTATTAGCCACTATCCTATCCTTCCTTTCGCTGCCAGTGTCCCTTTGGGTGCCTGAAGACCTCAGGCAGGTTACAGATAGGAGTGTAGGCCAATTAGAATAAGGGTAATAAAGAATCAAGTGATTTACTAGTAAACTGTCTGGAGCAGTGGGATAGGTGCATTGCTACGTACGGAGTATAGTAACGCGCAATAGCCTAGCAGCGAGATATGCAGTGACGTGGTATGAGATAAAGGACATAGCACGTGCCCCTAGCTGGCAGTAACCTACAGAGTAGTTGGGGATCTAAGTTATAACCTTCACTCTGTTATATCCAACCCAGGCATTAGCCTCGACAAGTCGCGCGACGAGTCACCCCTAAAACAGAGTCAAGAGATACTGAACGCCATGAAACTTGATTCATTCATAAATCTAAAACCCTTAAGTTCCTTTCCCCTTATCTAGATTTCCTAATATTCAATAACAGTTATCTCATCACTTTTTCTACGATTACTATCGATATCAAGTACTACGAAAAGTGTGGGTCCACGTCATGCCTGAGGTTTTCGTACACCCAAAGGAATTGATTCATAGCATTCACCCACAGGTGCATCCGACACTTAACCGGTGTACACTCTGCTCAATTATTGTGTGGACCATTTGTTACTAAAAAGGAAGCACTACTTTCTATTCTATCTACGCTCACCTTCCTTTCATAGCTCTGTTCCTCAGATCTTCCTGAAGCCATCTTCTGTAACAGGATCATGGCGACAAATGGGCCACCTCGGTTTGATGAATCTGAAGATGAGGATGATTTCAACCCTGCGCCGGCGGACTTGTCTGATGACGAGCCCGCCGACGACGGTTCTAGCCCACCTGCTAAATCAAAGTCAACTCGTGATTACGACGACGCAGACGATGAGGAAACTAATCGCAAACCTCGATCTCGATTTAGCGACAATGAGGATAACGACGAGGTGACAGATCGTCGACAACGCGCTGGAGACGATGGAGGCAATGACCAAAACAATGACAACGTCGAAGATGAGGCAGAGCAAGATGACGACGAGGAAGATGATGAAGATGATGAAGACGAGGACATTCAACAGGTACCTATTCTTTTGTCATCAATCACGATCTGTTTTGTTCCCAAGAAAGGGACGGAGTTGAAGGCATTACTGATCATTGCTACTAGGGTCATCGGCGAAAACGACGTCGAGATAGACGCAATGCCTTCTTCGACATAGAAGCCGAAGTAGATGATGAAGATGAAGGAGAAGACGAGGAAAAGGACGGCGAGGAAATCGAGGATTTTATCGACAACGAACACCCAGACGATATCGCTGAAAGTGCCCGACTAGATGATGATCGAAGACACCGCGAGCTTGATCGTCGCCGTGAGCTCGAGTCTAGTCTGGATGCCGAAAAGCAGGCAGAGATACTCCGCCAGCGGTATGGAAATAGACGGCCGGCAAAAGGCTTCGGTGACTCTGCCGTCGTTCCTAAACGTTTATTGCTTCCAAGCGTGGATGACCCAAGTATTTGGGCCGTAAGATGCAAAGAAGGCAAAGAACGTGAAGTTGTTCTTTCTATCATGAAACGGATAGAAGAGCGCATTGGAACAAAGGATGAGCTTGCCATCACCGCGGCCTTCGAACGAGGGGGTACTCAGTCAGTCATGAAGGGTTTCATCTATGTTGAAGCTCAGCGCCAAACAGACATTCTTGTGGCCTTGGATGGTATGCTCAACGTTTATCCTCGGTCTAAGATGACTCTTGTAGACATCAAGGACATGCCCGAGCTTTTGCGGGTTACCAAGACTCCGACACTAGAACCCGGCGCTTGGGTTCGTTTACGCCGACCCGCGAAGCACTCTGGAGACTTGGCACAAGTTCTAGACGTAACAGAGAACGGCTTAGAAGCAAGAGTTCGTTTCATCCCGCGACTGGATTATGGCATGCGTGATGATGCCCTATCCAGTTTATCGTCAGACGGAAAACGGAAACGGACCGGTGCTGCTGGTCCTAGACCCCCTCAGCGCTTGTTCAGTGAGATCGAAGCCCGAAAACGGCATCCGAGGTATATTCAAGGAAATCCCACAACCAACACATGGTCTTACATGGGAGACGAATTCGAGAACGGTTTCCAGGTGAAAGACGTCAAGATCCAGCAACTCGTCGTGACTGATGTGAACCCGTCTTTGGAAGAAGTCACGCGATTTGCATCTGGTGCCGAAGACGGTACCGAGAATCTTGACCTCAAGGCTCTTGCTGCTAGTTTGAAGGATAGCAACACACTCGTGACATACCTTCCGGGTGATATTATTGAAGTTTACTCTGGCGAGCAAAAGGGTGTGGTAGGCAAGGCGACAAATGTTCAAGGAGACATTGTCACCATGTCCGTAACTGAAGGCGATCTACGGGGACAGACTATTGAAGTGCCTATCAAAGGATTGCGCAAGCGGTTCAAAGTCGGAGACCATGTTAAAGTTATTGGTGGAAGCAAATTTCGCGATGAAGTGGGCACAGTGGTCAAGATATCCGAAGATCGTGTTACCCTCCTGACGGACCAAACAAATACTGAAGTGGCGGTGTTTAGCAAAGATCTCAGAGAAGCTAGTGATATCGGCGGTCAAGGATCGTTGGGACAATTCTCCCTGCACGACCTGGTGCAGTTGGACCCGACTACGGTGGGATGTATCGTCAAAATCGATCGTGAATCACTGGTGGTACTTGACCAGTATGGCGACACGAGGCAAGCCATGCCTTCCCAGATTTCGAACAAATTACCGAAAAGAAAACAGGCTGTAGCCGCTGATCGAGACGGCTCAGAAATACGTCTGGACGATGTCGTGAAAGAATTCACAGGGCAACATAGACAGGGGAAAATCATCCATATACACCGATCTTATGTGTTTCTACACACTAATGACAGCAACGAAAACGCTGGCGTTTTTGTAACCAAGGCCAGTATGGTAAATACTGTTGCTGCCAAAGGTGGACGCGTGAATGCGGCCACCTCAGGTCCAGACCTTAGCAGCATGAACCCTGCCTTGAAAATACATAAGAATGGCGGCGAAAATAAGCCCAATCAACCCATCAAGATGTTTGGCCGCGATCGAGCCATCAATCAGACTGCGATCATCAAGAAGGGTCCATACAAAGGTCTACTAGGTATAGTCAAGGATACAACCGATACGCATGCTCGGGTTGAGCTGCATACAAAGGGCAAGACCATTACAGTACCCAGAGATTCGTTGAGTTTCAAGGACAAGACCACGGGTGCGACAATCGATATCAATGGCCGAGGTCGTGGAGCTCCTGGAAGTACTGGCCGAGGTGGAGGAGACAGAATGCCTGCTTGGCAAGGAGGCTCAAGAACGCCAATGGGCGCTAACAATTCCGACAGAGTGCCCGCTTGGGGTTCGCGCAGTAAGTCATCCATCCATCACATCTTCCCAGTTTCGCCGCTAATCCGGGAATGCGAGCAGCACCTGCCGCAGCTGGTGGCAGGACCCCGGCCTGGAAAGCCCAAGATTACTCCGGTTCACGCACCCCAGCTTGGGCTGATGGCTCTAGGACCGTTAATCCTTACGATGGCAGTCGTACCGCTTATGGCTCTGGGTCGCGAACACCGGCATGGCAATCCGGTGCTCGAACTCCCGCACTTGGTGATGCATTCGGTGCCGGCTCACGAACGCCAGCTTATGCGGGTGGTGGTCCCGACGGTTGGGCATATGGATCTAAGACGCCTGCTTGGGGGGCTTCGGCGCCAACCCCGGGGGCTAGTGGAAACGATTCTTGGGGATACACGCCCGGTGCTAACACTGGCGCTTATGATGCTCCTACTCCAGGTGCAGCTATTGGAGCGCCAACACCCGGCGCATTGAATGCCCCGACCCCAGGAGCATACTCTGCTCCTACTCCTGCTGCGAATGCACCTACTCCGGGAGCGGGTTGGCAAGGAGGATGGGGCGCAGATCCAGCTCCGACTCCTGCGGCAGCCGCTCCTACCCCGGGGGCGAGTGGTTACTACGGTGCTCCAACTCCAGCTGCGTATGGTGGTGCTCCTGAAACTCCTGCGGCCAGCGGACCCAGGTATACGGACGATGACTAGGGCAACCAGTAGCACCGCCCGGTTGCTCTTTCATGCAAGCACATACTATGAGGCGGAGTCTGGTTGGGGCAAGACATGGCGTTCAGGAACTTATAATTGAACCGATAGACAATTAGCAATATAATGTTTTTATTTCAATAATTTCCGGTATATATGTAAGTAGTGCTTGCTACAGCTCCGATATTGTTTGCAACGAATTGTGCTCTGTTATGACAATTCTGGTGTGTGCGTGGGTTGCAAAAATAAGAAAAACCAATCTCAAAGTGCTGCAGATTCCTAACCCGCCCCTGTGCCTGAGGAACTTTGCGTGCCACCGCTCTGAACACGACAACTCAGCGACTACTTCTCAGTCACAGCATCTGCACCAAGATGCCGCCAACCTTTACTCAATGGAAATGGATTGCAGACTCTTCAGCCAGACAAGCGCGTTTATCGTTTACCACCAGAAGAAGCCTTGCCAGCTCCCACAAGTCACGATCATGGGCGTCTTCAGGAAGGACAATAGAGGCAAGGGGAGCTGCTCTGAAAGCATCCCGCGCGCAAAGGCGTATAGAATCCGAGATCACAGCTGAAAAGACAAAGGCAGAAGGGAGACAAAACAAAGAACGATATGATACCGCAGCAAGAAAATGGGTATCTACCATGATAGCACTCCCTATTCTTATAGTAACGAGTTATTATCTTTTTGATAGACGTAAGTCACATTGGCACTAGCAGATGCAGGAGGAATTCAAAAGACACTTGCATATAGGGGGTACTGATAAAGGTTCACACGCAGTTGCTCTAGGACATGCGCCGAAGATGCTTCCGAGAGATGCACACGATTGTCAATCCCCAAATGATCATCTACCTCAGTGCGACAAACATAGGAAAGCCGATTCCAGTCAGCTGTAAACAGTGTTTCGACACGAGAGGAAGCAGATAGCATAGTTAGTATGCATGCCTTTGTTATTGAATTCAACTTCATATTCCCAGATAGTCAACATGATTTCAGTTACTAAAATCCGAAACACATTGAAGGCTATGTTGCTAGGTTTGATTGTCTATCCCACTGCGCTGACCCTCAAATCATGCTTTAAAAACGTTGATGGTCGCCAACCAGTGAGAAAGCCGATAGAAAGCTAGAAACGGCCGTAATGTGGTGACTAAAAATTCTTATTTATAGAAATATCTAGTGTTACAGATACAAATTGAGCTGCAAGTAGTAACACTGTCTCATCGCAGGTATCATGTAGATTTCGGGCCCCCAAATTTGTAGATGCCGCCCCTGATGCTCGAGTCTACTTTCTTTGCCATTCTCTCCAGTGGCAGGCGGTTATCCACACGTTGTACTGCTCTGGAAACAGAAGGCTCGATGCGTTGGACGGCGCGTTCCACTGGCGGAGTGAAATATGTAATGTTGCGCTCCCATCTTGGGGCCCATTTGGCCGTCTGCCGAGCGAGTCTTTCTTCGGCGCCAGGCATCAAAAGATAGAGAGGGGTGAGCACACCGACGCCAGCAGCACCCATGCAAAGTACTTCGGAGCGCTTGGCCCCGGGCATTCGGGCAATCCGGTGAGGCATAACGTTGGAAGATGGCCGGAAATGACGTGCCCTAGATGACGTGTTAGTGTTGACAGTTGGCGCTCTTTTATGAACTTGAGCCGTACAAATCGTGACTAAGATTTATTCCGCTTGTTCAAGCGTGAGTGTATGAGAGATGACAAAATGAATTAGAGGTCGTAGGAATGAAGGGGAAGCAACTTATATACTTACACTGCCGGCAGCTAGTATATACATAGGCTTTGCAGAACGTTGGGTATACTTGCTTACAAAAAGGCGTAGCGAGTTACAGACTTCTCCGCACTTTAGTACATGCAACACACGTGTGAGAAGAGACGCCACCATTACACGTTCCTCGCGAATCATCTTCCTCCATCTTGCCAATACTTGGCCTCACCCCAGCCAGACTCGCGTCCCACTTCCCCGGATTGGGAGGGGCAGTATATCAAACGCCCGACTGCTGCGGGCTTGCTCCTGGGATTTCGGATTGGATAGGTATGCTCTGGAGATGAATTTCCTAGACAATATTTATTCTTTTCCTATATAATAGTTTTTTATTTTCCTATATATTTTATACAATTTTTTTTTTTTCTATACGATGTTTTACGCGATTTCGCTGCTCAATGAAATATCGCATTTGTAGCACTCCGAAAAAAAATTAGTACTGGGTATTTATTGCATTAGTTTTTTTTTTGTCTGTTCCACATTTTTGGTCGTTCAGGAGGGAATAGTGTTGCCTAAAAATATTAAAAAACTCACTATTATGAAAATATAGAGGTTTTTTCTAGGCGGGCCCGACCTGGAAAAAGAATTTTAGGACTGCGAAATTTGAATGGCTGTTGGTTTTCTTTTTTTTTTTTTTTTTTTTTTTTTTTAAAAAACTGCTAAGTGACGAAATTTGAGCCGGCGCAGAGAGAGCATTGCGCCAGCTACGTAACTTGGTCTCGCTACATACATCTCGTGGTGTTTGAAACCTTCACCGGTCTACCTTCGGGGCCGTTCACGATCACCTAACCACCAGAAACTATGGCATCATCACATATGCCAAACTCATCCGGCACTGTGGGACAGAAAAGGCTGGCCACATACGGTGGCGGTTCTTCGCGCAAGCGCTCTCTCAATATCAAGATAGACCGTGGTTTGGGGTCAAGCTCCTCTACACTCAGACGGGAACAAACCTTTGACAAGTCAGAATCGCCGAGACCGACGAGATCGCCAAAGCCAAAAGACTCATACTACGAAAGCCCACGAAGGCCAGAAACTTCTACGTTCAGGCCTTCGTCTTTTCACGGCTCTCCGTCACACAATGGGCCTTTGCGCAAAAGAGATCATTCGGTGGCCTTCGCGACAGACCATTCACAGGTCCAGCAGCCAGCTACGAAGCCTGAGTCTGTTGTCGGACGATTCCCAAACTCGAAACCCAATGGCTCCGAAGGTACTAAGCGAACGAGCACTCCTTCTCGGAGACCACGATTGATTGATGCTCTTGCAGCGCAGAAGGCAGTGATGACCACCGAAGACGCAAATTCCGATGAGGCAGAATCAGACAGTAACAGTGGCTACAAGGCAGAATTGCATCAGAGCTCATCTACTTGTGATGTCCCTGTACGAAATTTGGACCGTCGTGGGACAACTCCCACTAATCGAAAAGTTCGATTTACGTACAGTCAATCGCGGACCATTGCTAGCGAACCACAAACTCCCGAAGTCTTTGAAAGCCCTTTCAGGGGTGTCGAAAACAATCTTATCGTGGAGCCGCGTCCGAAATCACCACCTCCAACAGATACATTTGCCTTGGACGAATCAGACGACGATGAGAGTGCGCAGCCGGCAATCAAGAGCGTTCACGAACTACGTCGTGCGGGTGCAAATAATCGATTTGCAGACGAAATGGATGATTTAATAGCTAGAATTGGGCTTCCAAGCACAAACACCCCGACTATGAGAAGGAACGCTCTCTGCGAGCTCGTGCAAAAACTTCAGCGAAAGGAGTTTCTACGACAATTCAGAGACCATGCATCTCGTGATACGGTTGTCCGGGATGTCGGGAAAGAGACGGATCCTATCTGCGGCTTCGCCCTCATAGCAGCCCTTATCTGCTTCCTAACTTCTGGTCCCGCCCCTAATCTGCTTCGTCAGCTTGCGAATGATGGCGCAGGCAAATTATTGGCAGGTTTACTTTCCATGGACGAGGATATCGCTGTCGTGGCTACTCAAAAGAAGCTCAACATGTCTCGAATGTCAAGATCATCTGTTGGGGATGTTAAGACAATACTGCAACAACTACCAATTTGGCACAGCTACCAGCCCACTCGCATCTCGCCGCGAACTGCAGCGCTCCAGCTGATGGCCCTGCTAAGTCAATGTGCGGATGCTGCACTCTTAGACCAGATCTTGTTGGAGTCGCAGCGGGCTATTGTGGCTGTTGCAACATGGGCCAGTGAACAAGGCTCTTTTGATGATGTGGACTACGCCTTGACTGTCTTCACGCTTCAAACACAATCTAGCGCGGGGGTCAGCCCGAGGCTAAACAGCGATGGTGGTCACCCGATGAGAATATCCAGTCTGCTTTTACGAGCAATCCGGCGGTGGCCTAGCGGGCGAATTGAGCTGGATTCGGCCATCCTGAAACTTGCACTTAACACAACGAACACGGAGGATGAAGCCGCAGCATTTGATGATCCACACCTTTCTGCAAAATTGGCCATCCGTATTAATGAATTGTTTGCCAGCGTCCACGCCACCATCGGGGTAGGAAAGCTTGAAAGTGAAAAGTACGACGAACTCTTGCTCATGCTGGGCGTTATGATAAACATTATGGAGCATTGCCCTCCGGCTCGGAGGGCGGTGAATGAAAACGCAATGGACAAGTTGATGACGCTTTGGCAGGAGAACCAGCAGTCCGTTGGCGAGGTAAGCCTGCCCATAAATAACGGATTGTCTTGGCATTTTACTGATCTGACCCAGGCGGATTCCGTGAATAAGTCGAAGCTAAGCGTGGCTGTGGGCTATTTATCCGTGCTACTTGGATATATGTGTCTGGCTGGGCAAGCAAGAGAACACCTTGAGAACCGTGTTGGACGTAATGCCCTGCACAGTCTAAGAAGTTCTATACAGCAGTTCGTACACCTTTACAAGGCTGTCGATAACAAGGCCCATGCCATGGATAACCTAGTGGAAGAGCTCAAACGAGTTGAGTAATTCTTGGTCGGCTGGCCGGGTATCATTTTTGGTTGTTGCCAACTCCAACAAAGATGACATATCACCGCCATTGCTCGTCATTGCTCGCCATCGCTCGCCATAGACCACTTTAGTCGGATTGGACTGGATTGGTTTGAACATGAGCCTTAGGCAATGTTGCGTGCATCGAGCTTGCGCATCGAAGCTAAGCTCTGTGACGAGATAACGATTTGAATATCAATGCATGTTTGACGTTAGACTGCAGCGCTTGTATTTGATTAGCCAGCGGCGTAGCCTTTGATACCAAATACGAGTGCGCACTGTAACGTGGCCCGATCTCCTTCCTGCCTAGGTCTAACTCTACGTCTTGGATCTCACGGTGAAAATAATGGCTGGTGTTCGCATGCAAATACTGTGCCTGGCCGTGGAATTCCAGCCTTCCTCTGAGAAGGCGGGAAAAAGTGAGGTCGGGGATTGTGGCAAGACCCTCCGATCCCGGTATCCACTAGTGGTGGGGAGGCAAGCCATTACGTACCGGCGGATGAACTTGACTATCCTGCAGACAAACATGCCTACATCATTGATCTGGTGAACTCGCCAATTGACACATCACTTACGATCGCACGATCGACCACACAGCTGGGATCCTATAGAATATCAGGAGACTTTTGCTCTTGACATCAAGTCAGAGCTAATAGCTGCGGATTCTAGGTCTTTATTTGCTCCACCACCCGCTAGTAGTGTAGCAATGCCTGCGCCAAAGCAGAGAAAGGTTGCCATCGTCGGCAGTCGGTCCGTGGGTACGTCTTGGGCTCGATGCATGTGATTATATGTTAAATTATACTTATTACTTCAGGGAAATCCTCGCTTGCCGTTCAATTCGTCGATGGGCATTTCGTGGATAGCTACTATCCGACGATTGAGAATACCTTTAGCAAGACGATTCGACACAAGGGACAAGACTATGCCACCGAAATTGTTGACACGGCCGGCCAAGATGAATATAGTATATTAAACTCCAAGCACTTTATCGGGATACATGGGTATATGCTCGTCTATTCGGTCTCGTCGTTGCCCTCGTTCGAGATGATTCAAGTTATAAGGGAAAAGATTCTCAATCACCTTGTGAGTACACCACCTTCTGATTTTGGCCATATGCTGCGAAATAACTCCTTTGACCAGGCGAAATTGCGTTTCTCATCGATAACATAGGGAAGCGAGTCTGTACCCATCGTCATCGTTGGAAACAAGAGTGATCTTCGACCCGAGCAACGCCAAGTCAGCCCCGAGGAAGGGAAGAAGCTGTCAGAGAAGTTTCAATGTGGTTGGACGGAGGCTAGCGCGCGATATAACGAGAATGTCGGGCGTGCCTTTGAACTTCTCGTTGCCCAGATCGAGAAGTCGCAGAACCCTGGAGAAGCTCCAGCAAAGGGCAACTGCTCTCTCATGTAGAACTACGTCAGAGTGGCTGAGTGGCGGGATGTTGTTGCATTATTTACATACATACATATGATTACACAAGATTCACTGAAGCATATACACGTACTGCGAGGATTATGGCTCTTAAGACTGCAAAAAGAAACAATTAATCAGGGAGAGCAAATGTATCTTAGAACGCTTTGATCAAGATATTTGTTGTCGGGACAAAAGATGTATTTGCATTTGGGAGGAGAAATGGAAGAAAAGACTTGCGCGACACATGATATTCGACCCGATAGCATACGTGCCGTCTGTTAGTGCGAAATGGTCAACCACCTCTGCCATCAGAATCGTTATGTAGATTTAACAATGTGGGGTTTCGAGGTGGTAGCGTTTTGCCGTACAAGGGCGTGTGCAGCCTTGGACATCACCCCGCTATGTGAATATTGACACCTCGCTGCCCTTCTCCAGCTCAATGACCCCGCCAACCGCCTCACTCGACTTGCCCCTCTTCCCCCGCCTAAAATAAAAGCACACAGAGTACGATCTAATTATTAGAGGGGTCATAAGAGCACACATTGGAAACAGCAAGTCCAAGGCACGATGCTCGACGTCGTTGATTTTATCGCCGAACGCGGCGGAAATCCCGAGAAAATTCGCGAGTCCCAACGCCGACGTTACGCCAATGTAGAAATTGTTGATGAAATCATCGCTCTTTTCGACGACCACCGCAAGAGTGAGCATGCCGGTTGCTCCCTGTACATCGCGCTCGACCGACTAGCTAATACCAAACGTTTCAACACCAGCCAACTATAGTGCTTCGCAGATCAACGGGAAAATCAACGACGTTCAGAAGCAGATTGGAGCCAAGAAGAAGGTTTAGGAAAAAAAACCCCGGACAAACTCTCATGGTATTTCCGGACCACGGTTGCTTACTCTCGCTGCTATCTCTAGGCAAAGGAACCCGCTGACGACCTTCTTCAAGAGAAGATCGAATTTGAGAAGGAGAAGAAGGCGCTAGTCGAGTCGGCTGCCGAAAAAGATGCACTGCTCAAGGCCAAACTCAGGACTGTGGGCAATTACGTGGCCGACTCTGTACCTGTGAGCAACAACGAGGTTCGTCGTCACCCTGGGAAATAGATGTCTTTGGTGCTTGCTTGGAAGTGACATGCGCTGAACAGCAGCATTAAGGACAATAATGTTGTGGAACGCACCTGGGCCCCGGATGGAGTTACGGTTGAGAAACGCGATAATGTTCTTTCACACCATGAAGTCCTCCTCAGGCTGGATGGCTACGACCCTGATCGAGGTGTTAAAGTAGTTGGCCACCGCGGTTACTTTCTGCGGCAATGGGGTGTGTTTCTCAACCAGGCTTTGATCAATTATGGACTCGAGTTCCTCAGCCAGCGAGGTTACAGCGCCTTACAGACCCCGCAGTTCATGCTCAAGGATTATATGGGCAAGACGGCCCAGCTAGAGCAATTCGACGAAGAGCTCTACAAGGTCATTGACGGAGATGCTAAAAACGACAAGTATCTGATTGCTACGTCAGAACAGCCAATCTCAGCGTTCCATGCCGATGAGTGGCTTATTCCGAAGGAACTTCCCATCAAGTAAGATGACGTTGAACCATGTTCCCGCAACGATGCCCCCAACTCTGACAGCTGCACAGGTATGCTGGTTATAGCACCTGTTATCGACGAGAAGCAGGGTCCCATGGTCGAGATGCCTGGGGCATCTACCGTGTGCATCAATTTGAGAAGGTATAGGCGTTGTCGTCTCTCTCGGGCTTTTACATCACTAACATGACTGACAATACTGCTAGATTGAGCAATTCCTTTTGACCGATCCGGAGAAATCCTGGGAAGCTTTTGAAGACATGATTGCTATCTCAGAGGAATTCTACAAGTCCTTGCAGCTTCCCTACCAGATCGTGTCAATCGTTTCCGGCGCTCTCAACAATGCCGCCTCAAAGAAGTTTGATTTGGAAGCTTGGTTCCCCTTCCAAGGAGAATACAAAGAGCTCGTCTCCTGCTCTAACTGTACCGACTACCAGTCCCGCGCGCTTGAGATACGGTTTGGAACGAAGACCCAGACCGATATTAAAAAGAAATATGTACACTGTCTCAATTCTACTCTTTGCGCCACAACGAGAACCATGTGCTGTATTCTCGAGAACTATCAAACTGAGGAGGTACGTGAATGTGATTTCATGCCGCTTTGAAATGTCCACGATGGCGCCGTCCAAATTGTTATAAGGTAACTTGCTAAGCACCTGTCAACTACAGGGTCTCCGCGTTCCCGAACCTCTTCGCAAATATCTCCCTGGTACCCCGGATTTTATTCCATTCGCCAAGGAACTGCCTAAGGAATCTACGTCATATAAATCCCTTCCAAATCGAGGAAAGGGTGGCAAATAAAGGTCGTAAAATAATAGTCACATAGAAATTAAATAAGTATTCTGTAGGAAAGGGGGAAACCGATTGTGATAACTAATCTACAGGAGCTGGCGAAGACTTGAGATCAATGGACGGACGCGTGTACTTCTAATTAGATATCGCGTGGCAATACTTTTACCCAGGTACCATGATTAAGCCCAAGACATGGGTATCCATGTATCTAAGTACCTAGGTAATAACTGAGGGTTGGGCAACCATAAGCACCATGATGAGTGTCAGTAATTCCCGTGCATGGCCGTTGTCTATATATTCTACTTGTGAAAGGCACGAAGAAAAATTGTTGTTGCATATCCACCCACACAATGTACGTTATTGTGGTTCATGCATGGTGACGCCCACGCTGCGTGGCTAGAAGTGGTGACACCTGAAAGCTGTCTTCATGGTGGCGCGTCCAATAATTTCTTCACATGAGCCATACAACACAGCCAGACTATGACCGTTCGCCTCGGGCCTATCTGAAATAAGCTGCGCCAATTTTTCTCATATCACTGTATGAAACAGTATTTCGAATCTGCAAATATCGCAACCCGACATTTCACCCCGGACGGCCATCATGATAGACTGGGCTTTGACCTTCAGGAGGCGGGAGAGAAAGGGAATAAAGCAGGAGACGCGTCGCACATATCGCACAAAAAAGAGCTTCATCAAGGCCGCTAATATCTCATCATGTGAAGATTCAGGTGGAAGACCACTAGGGGTCTGATTCTCACCTTCTTGGCCGAAGAGAAACTTTGCGCTAATATCGTGTCCCAGAAAAACCATCTTGGTAGATTCGCTTATGAGCGCGAAATGCCCAACTGGCTTGCAAGAATGTTGATTAAAGGAGGTCAAGTGTGTACTGACGGTGAGACGTAACCCCGCGGACCGCAGCCTTAGTAGTTGCTTATCTGACCATGATCACAGGCGTGATTCCAGATCTCATATGGCTGGCTGAACGAAGTAGTTCGATCAGGTACGCGTATTTCTGCAATCCTTGCGTACAGCATGTTTCCAAGTTGCGTCTAGAAGGTGAGCGTTGCGTTTATGGCATCGAAATGTACGACGTTCCATGGTCGAGCAAAGTTAATCCAGCGATGCGGACAACTAGGAGGATTTTGTGGATATAGGAACATCCAATCATTGATATCCTATATTATAAGCACGAGGTCATCCGGATTTGAAGCTTTCGGAAACAATCTCCCATCTATCTTCCAGATTCAAGATCTTATTGAAAAGGCTTGGGATATGGGGTTCAACTCAAATGGCCGCTTGGAAACGGGTGGCATCAGGGGAACTCGGAAATACATTGGAACACCTGAGGTACCAGTCGCAATTTTGCCCCTTACAAAATCGACGGGCTTTTTGCTGATTGAAAAATCACTCACAGGCGCAGGCCCTTTTCAACAGTATTTCGATCCCGTAAGACCTATGTCCGTCAAGTCTATCACATCCTATTGGCTCTCTAATCGAATTATAGATGCTTAGTTAAAGCTTTTCGTCGCACTAGGGACGGGAAGTCATATCAAGAGGTGCTGAAGGAAATAGAAGCCTATTTCGAACAAGCCTGCAGCACAGACCAAAGTAAAATACGGTCTACTGAACTCCCACCTATTTATTTGCAGCATCAGGGTACGTAAATCTTGAGAAACTTCCGAGTACAATAGCCGAGTCAAAATGCTCAAAGAAGAGGCCACAGGACATTCCCTTACCATCGTGGGTTTTGAAAGGAATTGGAAAAACGAATCTTTCCTCTACGTTTTTGATCCGTCAAGTCGGGACCCTCAAGCCATAAAGAAATATAGTCGGAGCGACCGTCTGAAAAATGGTGGTTCCAAAATGGAATCAGTCATTGACGTCTATCGACGAGGGAAACGTTACCTTAGCAAGCATGATAACTTTGAGCTACTGTTGTAAGTCTTAAATGCACTAGCCTTCGTTGATGCTCAAGGGAAGTTATTAACTATAGCCTTCCAAGCTTGCAAAAAGAGCCTGCAACAGCTTAGGTAAGGAGGTAGCTAATGGTCATGCGACTCTACTTGGCCAATTTTCCTTCCTGAAACCATTGTCGCAATTTCTCGAGCGCTCTACCTCGATGGGAAATTTTATTCTTTTCGGCCCCATCCATCTCAGCGAATCTGTTTAACGAATTGTAATTAGCGATCAAATTCCAGCCTCTCGATTTCCGAAGCCAGCGAAACCTACGTTCTGTCCTCATACTGAAATATAGGGTCCCATCCTGTTCACAGCAATTACATCAGCATTTGCCAGGTGTTGTGATCTTAGATACATGGCATAGACGGCGGATAGCAGTTTTGCTTTTCTCACCAAAAAGTATAGGTCCTCTTGCTGGCACAATTTTCCCCTTGCGTCCGATGGATCAGAACGCGCTCAAGAATTTCTTTAAATTTCATCAGGAAGTTTACCCGACTTACTGGGCATCTTCCTTGGAAAATGATGGGGTCATGTCCTGGTCCTTCGGAGTAGCCGAAAGTGCACACTGCCTCAGCTGACTTGTCTGGGTAAGCGGCTAAGAGATTGTTCAATCCTTCATGGCCAATGTCTGCTAGGAACCACTTACTATACTCAGGTTACTCAGGTTAATAATGGTTGAAAAGGAGACCAAGATCATTGGAAATAGGCCATCAGTCTTACATGTATGGTCCCGGGAGGCCAGCTAAAGCATTAAAACATAAAGCTGTGTCTTCAACAAGCACCGGCCCGTTAATAATTTCAGCGGCTTTCCGGCATTTGGATTCGGTCACCTCTGTGATTGTTCCCTGGACCTCTTCGATATCTAGAGGATGGCTTCGCACCTCAATACCAGGCTCGAGCATGGCTTTTACTTCTCGCAACTTGTTGGCGTTGCCAGTTACAAAATTCACACAATTTGCCATGATTCTATATTGAATATGTATGTAATTGCGAGTATCTAGCAGCCAAGCCAGAGCCAATAAACCTAATCTTGTCAGCTTAATTAGACAACAATAAAAAGAGGGTATTGTCTGTGCAAAAAAGAACATATTGCTGTTTACACGCAAGCGGATTGTTGACTCACGTTCGATTGACCCCAGCAGCTCTCGACCACGTGAGCGTTTGAGGACTTCGGGAAAGGCAAGTTGATGAGGCAAATATGTAGAAGAATTCCCACCATATACATGGGTCGCAAGAGAAAGGATTGATTGGGTTTCGATTGGTGGATCACAGGAAGTCTCGCATCCCGAAGTGCCCCGTTAATTGCATTCATATATCATTCGTGTCAATTTGTTCCCAGAGCGGATAATGAATGACTGGGAAGGCCTAGGTGGGCATTTTATCATAAGTTGTGTGTTTTTCATGAATCACTTGCTCATGCATAGAGCATAATACACTCACTCTCACACAACAATTTATATGTTAGTAGATAAGACGTAGCTTGGAATAGGGATCAAACTTGATGTTAATTATAATCTGACTCACAATTTTTGTATTTATTGACAGGGCATTAACAAGTCGCTGTTATCTCAGTAATCTCAATAAGAAAACCCTCATGATCTTTTGGGACCAGAAGCATTGTCATGTTTCCATTGTTTGACCCAAGTTACAATTCGATCAACATTGGATTCCATTTCACCAGATGTATTGCTCATCAACTCAATGACAATCTCCTCATCGAATGCTTCTCGCGCTTCTTGAAGCAGGACCTCCATAATTTCCGAGTCCAAGTTCTCTTGAAGTTTAGCTTCTGCATAATTCCTAGTATGAAGTCAGGACATGTCGCTATGGCGGGAAGATAATTCGCGGTAGAGGACTTACCTAGCTGTCAATCGGTCATATAGGGTTGAAGAGTTCACCCTCAACACAACAACCAAGTCTATCCAGCTGCGAGGGAAAAGATCACAGGCGTGCCAATCAATTATACATCCGCCAGCCTTGAAGTCTTCCTCGATGGAATCTAGCAGCTAGGATAACACGATTTTTTGTCAGCTGGAAACCCTCCCTTCGTTCTCGCCATAACAGGATGTATTGAGTAAAATTCTTACCTTGTCCTCGTCGACAATCCAGCTCTGAAATTCATCACTCCACCCTTCATGGCACTCTTTGTCCTTAACCACCTGGTTCACAGATACATGTCGAAGACCAGTTCGTTGGGCTAGAGCCTCGCAATGTGTAGTTTTGCCAACGCCGGGTGTTCCCGTCACGATTATGTTTGGTGATTCTCTCATATTTGACAAAGAAACAGCGAAGTAGAAATACTTCCACTACTTTACTTTGAAGACGTTTCCTTTGGATGGATTAATCCCGAAGTTCGAGATGGCTGAACCTCTCGCCATGTTGATTGTCCTGCAAAACTGCAAAAATTCGGGTCCAAGCTATGCACTTAGGCGGGCCGCCTACCCGCTTTTATTCAAAGCAATCACGTCCACCCACACAGCTACAGTATTAACATCCACGAAACCTAGCAATACTACTATGTGGATTAATCATTTAGAACGTAGACACAGGTCATTATATGTTCTGAAAAAACGGTATTTGCTAAACCCAAGCAGTTGTTCCCTAATTAGACCTACAGTTACATTAGCAGATAAATGGCTCACATCCTGAACACTAAAGGCTTTGTCAAGGATGGTGTTGTGTATCGCCCTCGGCCATAACAGCGTCCGTCTTCTACATTGAAGCTTGTCACAGTATGGCCATATCTCGAATCCACAATCCATGCTAGTCTGAGCCCAGCAACAAGTCTTCATCTGCTTGCACCCCCACCATCCTACATCGTAAGTATCCCAGCGAGAAAATAATACAGCTCTACTCTATGTTCTTCCAGTTGCAACCCATTGAAACATTGACCACGTTTCTGGCATATTCATCATACTCACTGAGCGGGCTCAATAGCTGCTTCGTCTACTTCTTCGGGAATGGAACCATCTTGTCCGTCAAAACCGTCACTATTGCCGTACTCGAGCTTCTCTTGCTGCGCAAGGGCCTGTGCAGATACAATTTCTGCCAACCTTTTCAGTCGTGGAGTTTGTAGCCCTACGTCAGAGGTCAGTCAAGTTATCCAATCTACTGAGGCGAGTTCATTGGGTGTCAACTTACAAGACGGGGTGTACGTCTCAAGAGCAGTGATGGCTCGCGGCTCGGCTATTTCGTACGGCCCGCTATCATCCATATCTATAGCTTGGAGGAGCAAAACATCACTTTTCTCCGTTACTCTAGATGCGACAGCTTTCATAATTTCGCCATTGATGGGTTGTTCGTAGTCTGCGACCAGATATTGGTTGAGTAGCTTTTGAATCTGGTTCGGTGACAACCTGGTGCAAAGTGAGCAATTTATGTTACCGAGTTTCCAGAGATGACCAGATCAAGGACTCACATCCAACAAATGTCCTGTATAATCTCAATGTCGTTGAGTGTCGCCTTCTTCAGCTGTAAAAGTTTCGTTGCTTGCTTTAATTTCAACGATGTCAGTGAACGGTCTTTCCTCAACAACATTGGGTATCATTGCAAAATTCACCATTAAATGTTCAAGTTGAAGTGTGCCTTCGGGCATGTCGTGACTCTTGCACCATTCTTCGATACGGGTAATGTTGTAGTTTATCTGCAACCCTCGCTTCCAGGAAAGGAAGTTACGGCGCATCAGAAGGTCGTTAAAGGCCGTTACACCCACAAGTTTAAGAAGTTCCGTAACGGTCTGTGTAATTATGGAGTCCTCGAGATAGAAGGCTTTCATGGCTCTGAACGCACTGTTCAACAGGCTGAGGAGATTGTCCATACTATACGCCGGCGCGGAGTTGGACTGTAGCAGTTTACCCAAGAATCGATTGCTCTCATTTGTAATGAAGCCAGGGAGCGACTGGGATTCGATGATCGCAGGAATTATCATCTTGTGCAACTTCTTCTTGAGAACCTTCATCCACGTGTGATAGATGTTGAACTCCAAGCTCTCAAGATCATGCTTCACAATTTCGAGCAAACGGTCGTACTCATAATTATCAGTCTTCTGGGTTTCGTACCAATCTTCGGCCAAAAAGACGAAGGATAGCATTTCGTGCACATTAGAGAGCCAAAATGCTCCAGGATTGATAGCCTCATCGCCATCATGTTGCATGACCTCCTGTTGAATTGACTGCATGACGTTCGCCAGGAAACGCTCGGACTCCTTCACGAACCCATTGTTCCACATCTCTGACGTGACGAGATTGATGAGATAGGATGGGAAGAGAACTTCCTTGTCAGAAGGAGGAGGTGTCGTGTTAGGGGATGGAATCTTGAGGTTTCGAATCAGGCCCATGGTCACTTCTTCATTCAAACCATCCTCATCGGCGAGAAGAGTCTCCAATTCCATTTCAATATTGTCCACACCAGGAATATAGGTTGTGCCGGAAAGATTCTGTCGATGAGCAGTGTTGGTAACTGCCATAGAGACAGGACGAGGGTTGTAAGCGCCGCTAAAGCGATCCAAATCTCTTGGTTCCGCTCCTGCACTCCTGCGCTTGGGCTTTTTGGATGCAACGAGATTGATTAGCCCTGCTGCATTCGATGATCCAGTAGCAGCACCGTTTACAAGCTCGCCATTGACAGGTCCACTGCGCTTGGCTACCTCTAATGCATCACGAAGAGCTTCAAGCTCTTGTCTGAGACTACTATTGTCCTTTTCGCGCTCATTGTTTGTCTGCTTGGCAGACTCCAACTCTGTGGTTGATAAGCGAAGTGACTCTCTCAGCTCACGCTCTTCCTCCTGCATTCGTTTGATGTTGGCAGTCGACTCATCAAAAGCTTGTTGGAGCTTCTTCATCTCGTCTTCCATTGCCTGGAGTCGTGCAACTGCAATGCCAGCCTGGTTGGCTTCAGTCTGCAGTTCCTTCGTTCGCGCCTCAAGAGCATTGTGACGGTTCTTCCACGATTTGATCTGGCTTTCATAGTTCTCAACCTGTCCAGCGAGATTCTTGTTTTTCTCCTTCATCGACCCCAATGACTGAGTGAGCTCAACAACCTTGTTCTCCAATTTATAGGAGATTTGCTTTAGGTCACGAGCCTCTTCCCGGATTTTCTTGTACCCACGTCGAGCTCGCTTACCGCGCCACAAGCTTTGGATTAGTGTTACTTTCCTGCGATACTGACGCCAGGACTGCAACTGACGTCGTGATCGCCAAGCTCGCTGGATGACGAGCGCAGCGTTGCCCACTCTTGTTTCCATTATCTGCTTTCGCCTCAGGTACCCCTTGGCCGCCGAGTCAAAGAGAATCATGTCCTTCCTGATAGCCAAGAACTTCTTGAGTTCTTTCTGGCCACGCCAGACACGTTGTATCGTCGTGGCGGCTCTTATTGTACGCAATTCCTGGGCATGTTTTCGTGCAATGTACGCTCTAGCGGCAGATTGCGAACGAATGACGGACTCTCTGGCATCCAAGTATCGACGACGATAATATTTCGCCCTCAAGTTCTTCTGGATGAGAATGGCACAGTCATTGAGACGATTTGTTCGAAGATTTTCTAGGAATGCGAGCATGCCGGCTCGGAAAAAGATCTTCGTCAAGCCTAACTGATACTTGTCAAGTCCTTTGCCCGTGCTGGTGCCTAATGCTTTCGTAAGAATTGCATTCGCCATATCGCGGATTTCAGATGTCCACTTTTCGGATTGAACAAGCATGTAATATCTCAGAGCGAACTCTTCGTACGTCCACCTAGTTGGATATCCAGCACAGGAGATGCGTACGGTCTCCAATACACCACAAGCACGCAATTGACTCAAGACCATCGGTCCTTCAAATTGCCAAGCCTCTTTCGCTTCATTAGGCTTAATGCATCGAATGTAGTGCACATCTGTATTGTTGATGGTATTCATTAGTTCAATCAGAGACGATCGGAAAATGCCACCGAGCGTTGGCTTCCTGTTCACAGCGACACCAATCTTCCTCCCAGCTGCAGGTTTTACAGCATTTGAGGAAGCAGATGCAACATCTTTCTCTCTGACTGCAGAGGCTGCGTCCAAGACTTGTTTTAAGAAAGGATTGGCAGTTGCCCGCAGGACTGTCATATGCTCATCAGGGACAGTATCTCTGTTTTTCTCGATGAAGCCTTCTGATTCGTAAGTGACATCGATGGCGTAATGGCAGACGGTGAAAGCGGATTTGCCAAATCTTGGCTTCTTGAAAAATGAATGTTGCTTATCTGTTGCAAAGTTGTGATGAAGCTTTGTTACAAACTGGTCATCGGATCCCATGGGTAGTCGGGACTCTTCATCCAAAAGCGACAGAATGCCCAGTTTGCCTTCAATGAGATCGATACACGGCTGATTATCCGAAAAGTCGATAAAGGTCCAGTCAATCTGTTCTCTCAAGTATTCCTCCTGTTCGAGTTTGAAGACATGCTGATTGAACTCTTGTTGAAGTTTCTCGTTGGCGTAATTGATACAAAACTGTTCAAATGAGTTCTTGGCGAAGTGCTCGAATCCATAAATGTCAAGGACACCAATAAACGAAGTAACGCGATTCAAGACTTCTTCTGTGGCTAGGCTGTGGTTGATGATATCAACTAGCCAATCGAACAGGCTAGAGTAGATAAACTTAGCGACTGAGTCACGAACAACAATCGCCTGAGCTTGGCTCAGATTTGATGTTATTTTTTCACCGCGTGTGATTAGCTGCTTCTTGATAATCCACTTGGCAAATTCAGGCGCATCAACACCCAAGATAGTGCAAGCCTTCTCCAAGGATGGCTCCGTTGGTGCCAGAACACTGTCGGTTCTGGAGGCCGTAATTTTCACATTGCCGAGGTGCAATAGACCAGCCAAAAGCTTGAAGATATCATTTTGCTGCGTCTCAGAAACACCGATGGTGTGGAGTGATTTCTTGGTAGCCTCAAATTCGGACTTGTCATCAACACCATCAATGGTTGGACAATTGCCTTGATTAAGATATTCGAACTGCTCGATTGGAAGAATATCAAGCTCCTGCCTTTGTGCATCGGATGCGCCGGCCACAAGTTGATAGAATATATGGTAGTTGCGTTCTTTCAGTGGTTGAAACACAAGCCTCGATCGCTCAAGTAAGTATGTTCTGATCTTGGCGCCGATAATGTTCGTTTTCTCGTCAAACATGATCTCGATATATTTTCCAAATCTTGAAGAATTGTCATTTCGTGTCGTTTTGGCGTTGCCGAACGCTTCCATTATAGGATTGGTTGCCAGTATTTGTTCTTCGGTCTCGCTCATAGTCTCAGTTCCACGTTTGGAACGAGCCCCAGGGTTGTCTGGTGATTCTCTGGTTGCGAAGTACCGCATAATATATTTTGCGCTTACAGTCTTTCCAGCACCGGATTCACCAGAAACCACAATTGTCTGGTTTTTGTTGTCCCGGATCATGTCCATGAAAGCCTCTTCAGCAATGGCAAACAAGTGAGGAGCTTGCGTTGCCCTTTGTTTTCCAGCATATACTTGTACCATACCTGGAACATATAGAGAGTCGACTCGAGCAAACGGATTGGTTGCAATAAGAACAATGCCACTATAAGTGTAGATTTCCTTTTGTAGATAGCGTAGTCTAATAGCTTGCAGAACTATGCAACTATTTATTAGTACAGCAATTGCCCAACTGACTTCAGATCGATTACTTGGGAAGTTGAGAGGTATATACCTGCTGGCTCGTTCAGATGGGACAAGTTTGTGAGGTCATCACTGGCTTCTAGCATCGTGGGATTCATCAGGGGCGGTAAGGACGCATCATTTCCGCTCTGCAGGGCTTCGACGGAAATTTGGATTGATCTCGTCTATTGGCGATGGACGACGCAAGTCAGTGTTAGTTCGTCAAGTCTCTATAGTAGGTTGGGGAAGGAATTATCACCTCGCCATTATCAAGTTTGAACACAAGCTTGGCCTTGGATCCTTCAATGTCTTTGCTAACCAGCTCCGAGGCTACCCAGCCCTCGGCAGCATCAGGCTGCCACGCCCTCGTGCCAACATCGTATGTCGATGCCATGGGATGAGCTACCAGGCAGAGAGCTGGAAATAGAACGATGGAGGACAACGCAACAAGCGATACGGGATTTTGTTAGCGTTTATGGAAGTCATTCAGGACTTCGGTACTTTAAAGAAAGCTCAATCAGGAGCGGGAGTGTTTTAAAGATGCTGGAAGCGGCCGTGGCACGTTAAAGGGGGGCGGGTCCAAAATACGGGGCAGAGGCTAAAGACAGGTGGGAGAACCTAGGTACCGAAGTACATAAAGTAAAAGGACTGAGTCAAGCATCCAATGATCATTTCTCAAAGAGTGACAAAAGAACTCAATGAATTGATCCATGCAATTCGGAGCTTCGCCTTTTTTTTAACAGGCGTTAATAAGAGTGAGTAACGGGCTGGAATGAAAGCGAATCGATTTTGCTGCATCACTGTCTCCCCATGCAAGGGATGACTAGCACCTAACACGTAGACATGCAGTGGCGATTTTTAATCATGCAGTGGTAACTAGGCCTAAAACAGAATATTGTACACAAAACCCTTGGGACTTGCATGGTCTTGAATTATAGGTATTACATCTTGATTTTACTAATATCAGGCCTTCATCAAATATAAGAGGATAATATATAGTATTAGCGCGCTAGAACAGGGAAAAAGAAACTTCTTAGGTCTAGTATTAAGTATCTCTTCTTTTTTTAGTAGTACCTCGCTCAAGTGAAACGCTTTCGGTGTGCTGTTGGGGTTTGGCAAGGATGCTGGACAATGCAATAGAGTACTTACATGTACCTCCTACGTACCTACCTAGATAGGTAGGTGTCTGGTGTCTTCTTGCTGCCATGTGGCAAGTCCTAGCCAGTTCCCAAGCTGTCTTTAAGCTAATCAACCACACAATGAATGTGATCGGCACATTGGCGCTGCAAGGACTGCACCTCTGATGAGGAAAGATAATACATCAGGGAAAACGTTATCGATATGGGGGATAAGTCTTAGTTATTCTGACGATTCATTTAGACCATCTAGACCATCTAGACCATCCAATCTGAAATATCGGCTGTGTACAAACCGAATGTTTCTTTGTCTTCATGAGGTCCTAATTCGTTGATGGCCGTATTTCTATCTTTCAAGTTGTTAAGTTCAACTATGCTAAGAGCCCGATCAAATGCTTCTATATTTCCAACACACTCCTAAACGCCGGTGATTCAAGCTGGCCGTGATCTAGCAAAATCTTCATCTTAACCCCATCACTCTTCTAATCTCCACACTTAAGTTTCCCCATCTAGCACGTTGAGTACCATTGACCAGTCTCCCACAATTTCCGTTCCGCCGGAGTAGGCTTCAATACAATACTCGGGTCATAATGCATGCTAATAGATAATTATGAGTCGAGGAATTCTCACAGCTAAGTGGCCAGCCACTCAAACTTACAGCTTAAACCTTCGAGGCTTTCAGTAATGTCCTTGATTTCCTCATATCGAACATTGCTGATATCCGCCATAAGGTATGCAACCTAGAAATCAATGATTAGATACATTTTTCATGGTCATGATTCATGGTGAAGCTTACATCGCCTTTGCTATCGCTGATTTGCTTGTCAACGTTGTGATTACCAAGAATCTCATTCACTATATCGATGTTAGCATGAATTCAACCTCTTCCTTGGTTCGGATTCGGGATCTCTTTGACGCTTACCTTTTCGAAGAACACCAGGAACATTGCGGTGAATGTAAATGACCTGTCAGATAACGCGTGTGCTGTTAACGGGGCAGTCTTCAAAAGCGATGGAGATGATAAGTTGCCCAGACATGGCTAGAAGTTTTCTTACTCTTGCATGATTGGGCTCGTCCAGAGTCAGTGACCGAAGTTGGGCTTCGGGGAGATTAACGCTACCCAGAGTGATGCCTTGGTTGATGTAGCGGACAAGAGCGTCGGCGACTGGAGAAAATAAAATTAGCCAAAAATGTTCAGTCTCAAACGAGGGTTCGACTATGTACCTACCCTCGACACCGATTGCACGCTGAGCCTCCTCGGTGCTACCGCCAATGTGAGGTGTAAGAATGATGTTGCTCAGAGAGCGAAGGTCCTCAGCCCAGTCATTCAGATTGTTAGTGAAGTAGTCACCATTGGCCGCTGGTTCGTTGGGATACACGTCAAGAGCAGCACCCGCTATCTTTCCTGATCGCATGGCCTTCACGAGGGCAGGAATATCAACTACTGTTCCTCGGCTTGCATTTATGAGATATGATCCGGTTCTCATTTGTTCAAACTGTGCTGTAGAAATCATGCCTCTTGTCTCCGGAAGATCAGGCACGTGGAGGGTCACAAAATCGGCATCTGCAAGAAGACAATCCAATGTTGGAACTTGTCGTGAAGTACCAAGAGCCATGAGGGTAATCGCGTCGTAGTAGATGACATTCATGCCCATGGATTCAGCAAGTACTGAAAGTTGAGAACCGATATGGCCATATCCAATTATGCCTGACAGAAGAAAGTCAACTAAAGATAAATCATACAATATTGAAGTAAAAAGTTGTGCGAGGGAATAGAGTCGCATCAATACGTGGCCAGTGGATAGTTACCTAGGGTCTTGCCTCGAATTTCCCAACACTTGGCGCTCACTTTGTTCCACGTTCCACGATGCATTTCGGAAGAGCGATCGCCTAATTGACGAGCAAGCGATATGATTTCGCCAATCACGAGTTCTGCAACACTGCGAGAATTGGCGAACGGGGAATTAAAAACAGCAATGCCGTGACGAGCAGCGTATTCTAGGTCGACCTGATTAGTTCCAATGCAGAAGCATCCCACCACTAACAGGTTTTTGGCTTCGCGCAATACACGCTCGAACAATTTGGTTTTTGATCGAATGCCGATGACATGCACACCGCTGTATGTGACGTAAGTAACTGTCTACATGATGTCGCGTCTTGTAGTTGTTCACATGGGGATCTGACGTACCGGATTTTCTCAATTAGCTGGTCCTCGGGAAGAGAGGTCTTGAGAGCTTCGACCTGATATCCCTGACCTTTGAGAATTTCTTGGCCAGCCGCGTTGACATTTTCCAGGAGCAATATCTTAATATCCTGTGTGTTGAAGGGCTTGAGCTGTTTTAGCGCACCGCGTTGAGCCAATGTCCCCCCCCAGCTGCCTGGCGGGGATGCAAATGTGGCAGTCGGAGAAGTCGACAAATTGTTCTGATCCCAACTGGAGACAGTCCTTTGGCCGGAGATGGCCATTCCTTGGGTATTAACTGGAGGAGTCATAATGGCTATCGGTAAAAACGAGCTGAGGTGTATAGTTCTGGTGATGACGAAAAAAAAGTAAGGGAAAAATTCACCTGGAAGGATTCTGGTGGGAGCTAAGTTATGTACACCACTGTAGTAGCAAAGAGCCACGCCAGTAATATTAGAGCTGCTAGCTATGACGAACCCAGCGTCCGGAGTGTCTGTGGAATGGCGTGAACCGTCCAAATCTGGCACCACCGGTGCGTTCAGCCAAATGCAGGACGAAAAATCTTGTGCAGCTCCGATTACTCGTGCCACGCCCCGCCTTACTACACCTGTCACTGTAGGTAGTGCTAGACATCATAACGGACTATTTTCCTCCTTAGATACCTTTAATAACTAAAATGCTTATAACTAATATTGAATCTATAAAATCTAAGGAAGAAATACGCGTTAATAAGGCTTTTTAACGTATTAATAATAAACTACACACAGAAATCTAGGTATTATTATTTCTATACGCTAGATGCCTCTAGGTAATTTGTTCATTTATTTTGATACTCTAGATAGCTCTCAAAAAGGCTATTTACTAGTACTCTTACTAGTTTATCAATAGGGAGACCCCTCAATAGGAGAAGAACCCCTATTGCCTTAATTGTATAGTAGCACTAGCCCTTTAGCAGACCTATTTTTTTAGGAGATTAGGGACTTATTACTTTCTTTCTGCCATTTTGATAATAAGGATAATGAGGATATAATGATTGTCTATTTAGGTTTGGGCGACTATCCTATGGTAATGGATGAGAAGGGGGAAGGTGCACCCTACCCCACTATATCTCTTTGATGCCCATAAGGCTACACTTGCGTACTAACAAGGGTCATTAGCCAATAAAAACATCGCTATTTGTGGTACTTTCTAGCCTATACTAATTTATATTATAATATAAGTACTAATAAACATCCGAGTTATAAAGAGCAATATCGCATGTCTTGTAACCCCACCGCATTAGCTATAATACTAAAGGTCACTTTAGGTCACCCCCTTTTGCCAGCTAGGAAGAGTGGGCCGGTACGCAAGTGTAGCCTTATGGTCATCAAAGAGATTACCTATTTGTTTTTTTTGCTTTATGGAGTGGGGGCCTTCTGATCCTGCATTTTTGTGTCTGGTCCGTTACGATGCCCGGCACCACCTAGCCATTTGCGTAAATTCGGTGACCATTGACCCCGAACTGCCGGTGCTAATCAAAAGCGACAATTGCCAGAGCAAACTTGCACGACAAGGGCGATTAAATTTACTTGTCACAAACAGGCTGCCAAGCGGAGGAAGACGATCGACCACACGGCCTTCATTTTCTATGTCCTTCAGGCTAGCCATTATTCCCAGGCCAGTGATCACGAAGAGCGTATGAGTGCCGGGGGCTCACTTCAGACTCGACTCTATATACAGTACTTGCATGCACCTAGATAGCCTGGATTGATGTATTGCATGAACTAGGAAGTGGCCCTCCTCGAAATCTGGTAACAGCTCTCCGATGTGCGGACAGCCTGTATTAAGCGGATGTGTCACACCTGCGTGAGAACCACGACGCTTGAGGGCTCCATATCTTTTCACATATCTATACCCTTTTTGGCAGCACCGCGTTTTGACCAATATTCAATGAACGTGTCGGTCTCTCGATTCCATTCCATCTTGCATGCAGTTTAACCAACTTCCGGCTGTTCATCCCTGACGTGCAGATGTTGGCAACTAATTATCAAGCGCGTGTGTGCAAAACGTCGAATGGCTCTGATGTCCACCCACACACGAGCCCCTGCCGCAGTGAAGTTGATAGTTGCAATGAAGGAGCACTCACAGAAGCAGACGGAAGAGGGAAGAGCGTCAGGTCAATATCATGCCCCTGACCTCCGTGGTGTGATGACCGAAATGGTGGTTTGTTCGACTCGCTTGGGGCCTGGGGTAGCTAAGGTGTCAGGTCTTTATATACTCGTTTAACAAGCGCGTGCGCTCGAATAGTTGCAATGGGTCCGAAGTCACTGTCACAATCTTATAGTGGACGAAGAAAGAGGGGGGAACTAAGTCCGCCAGTCCTTAGTACGCCCATTTTGCGTGTCTATTACATAAATCCAGAGCTCTCAAACTATTCCGTGGAGTTTCCCATCACCTGTACTGCCGGCACAGCGTCGCAGCTTGACAGGCACAGTCAAGCCAAGCGTGCTGACTTACAGTTTATTATTTTATTTCTTCATGTAATTGTCTCGCCCACCCATTTACTCTCGGGGTCCAAGACTGGGTTTTAAACAAGTAGACAAATGAAGCCGCAATTGTCTACTCTGAAGTGGTCTTGTACTTCAGCTTTGCTTGCATTCAGCGGCCTCCTGTTTGGGTTTGCCAGACTCGTCCTACGCAAGCTTTAGTTAGCGGGTTTTGCGATCGACGAAACGCTCTATAAGTGACTGACCTCCTCATCGGACTCTTCTTCCTCGTCATGATCCTCACTCATGTCGTCCTCATCCTCGTCGTCGTCGTCAAAGTCTTCAGCATCTAGATCATCCTCATCAAAATCTTCCTCAAATGCCAAAGCTTCGCCAGTGAACCAGTCAATTGCGCGAGGAATGAGCTTCTCTTTGATATCTTCGCCGAGTTGGTAGTCGAGCTCAAGACGATCTTCAATGTCGCGAGCTGCATCATCGTCATCTGCATCATCGTCGTCGCGGGGGGCTTGTGGGGGCGAGAAGAAGTTAAAAAATGATTCGGTCGGAACAGTCTTCTTCACGATGCGGGTCTGATTGGTATCTACTTGACAGTTAGTGGGTTGTTGCGGTACGATAACCGAAAGGGGCGGCGACTTGAGGCAATGCAATACTTACTCTTATTTCTCTGCTTCTTGGCTTCAATGCGCACCGTCAAATCTTTGCCTGCGTGCCATTCAATCTTGTCGCCCTCTGCGTGATCATAAATGAAGTCACCACCATAGCCGCTCTCATTTTGGTAGAAATATGTTTTGGTGATAATCTTATTGCTGAAGTATTCGTTTTCTGTGAATTCGAAGATTAGACGGAACCCAGGCTTGTCGAGATATTCCATGCGAACGTCTGTCAAGTGCTTAAGGGCAGCCTCGTCGCGATCCGTAATCATCTCGGCGAGTGTGGTTTGGTTCTTCATGGCAGAGAGCCAAAACTCGGGAATGCCTGCCACATCCTCGGTATTTTCGCTCTGTTGTTGATCATTGGCGTCGGCGCCACCTTCAGCATGAAGTTGCCCATCTTCGCTGTCGCCAGCTTTGACTTCTTCCTCAGTGGGCTCTGTTTTTCCGTTGACGATAGCGGCACGCTTCTCGTACAGCGGTGTGAACTTGCCGAAGTACTTCTTTTCGAGTTCAAGCACCTCCTTCTGAAACTCGTCTTCGAGTTTCGAGTGCTCTTGCTGGATTGCCCGAAGTCCGGCGACTCGACGACGTACAGCAGGAGGGAGGGATTCGATGTAACCAGAAGAACGACCAATGAGCGAACCAAGGCGACCTTGAATCATCTGCACCAACTTAGGGTTCTGGGCAAAGATGGCAGCGGCTGTGGCGCGATCCATATCCTCTGTGACACAAGTCAGACAAGCCAGGACACGAGATATTTTGTGTGTTTTTCATGTATTCTTACCTTCTTTGATGCTGGCCACGCCAGGCTGTTGGGCGTGGGAAGAGATTGGCGCATTGGTAGCCGGTGTGTTTTGCGGCGTGCTGCAGGTGGGGTAATTAGTATTTCAAGCGATGTTGTATCCTTGGGAAATACGTGTCACTTACGGTGCCGTTAGGTCGGGTCGCTTATTTCGAATAGGTTCAGCCATTTTGCTTGCTTTGTTAATACACGATATGTGTGACAGCAAGCGGTAGTTGGGTGATGGAACAAAATGTTGTGGGAGAGGTTGAGGAAGATGGGGAAGGAGAAGGTTGAGACAAGAGTCCGCACTTTTCAGCGGTTGGTTAAATTTCGGTGGGGGGGGGGGGAGTGGGAAAAAATGGGCGATGGGAGAATCAGCTTGTTGGGCTTCCGAGACCCTCAGCAAGTGTGCTAATGCGGTTGCGTGCACATGCCCATTTATACCAGAACCTTGGATGAAAGCGTCCAGAGGAAACTGGCATTACTGTCCTGCACCTTATACGCACTAGGCTGCTTGCTTATTATTCCAGGTCTGCTATCGCATAAATTCCAAACTTGCCTCTGATTTCTTGAGACTATTGTCGCATGTGAATCCACGAAATAGGATATGTCCATTGCTTGGCTTGCGGTCGCCCTTGAGCCAACCACCTGTTGGTATCCGTTATTCTTTATATATGGTATTGGGTTCTCGAGTTTTATATGGAGGTAATGGAGTTCCGAGTACAGTCCTTTGGTGTGAATAACGATATCAGGTTACCTTCAAATATGTCCGGAACTCGTGTGATAATATCGTGGCTTAGCACTGCACTACAACTACATCGTCGAGGCGCGTCCAAGTCGACGATGAACGTAAAGTCGATAATGTACTTACTCCACATGTGTTGCCGTATAAAACCAGAATTAGCTGTCCAGCCATCAATAACACACATCTGCATACCATTAAATGCATGAGTCTGGAATTCAAATGGAGTTGCGCGAGGTAAAATGACATTACGGTGTGCACTACAGGGTAGGACGGGACTAACGAACCCAGCTAACAGGTGATTATGCTCGCACATATTCTATTCAATGCCAGTGACTTATAAAAATAGAAAGGCATTATCGCTGGAATCGTTACGTTGCATTCATAGACAATGAAGCAATTGCAGGCCTTCTGCATTGTCCGTGTGGTGTTCGTGATATAAATGGGACGGACTCAATCGTGCCAGGCAGGGCACCAGACGTTGGCGGGGAGCACATTCTTCGGCCCATTCAATCTTGAAACAGCACACGAAGCTAGCGGACTTTTCGACTTCACAACCCAAGTGCGCCGAAAATAATCGCTCTTGACTTGTGATTGTATTCAGGTCAATCGTCTTGCGATTACAATTTTTTTTTTAAAACTGCACAGATATGCCTTAAGGTCATTCGAAGCCCATATGCCCGATGAATGACAATTCGAGCCATAGAATGAGTCGAGGCGAATCTCGCGGCAATGGCCCGGCCACACTTTATCGGCTCAACTCCAACCAGAGCAGCTCGAGTGTCTTCGAAGATGTGGAGATGGCGCATGACGAAGTACATTTATTCACCTAACCACAGACCATGTTGCTTGGTTTTCTAGCACAAAATAGCAGACTGACGTGGGAATTTCTAGCTGTATTCGGGCCCTGTTGCCGAGAGCCTCCCGACCAGTGTTTCTGCCTTTTCGCATCGTCGCGCCCGTGCCGACTCGACGGCGAGCTTCACATACTACGAGGAGCCGGACTTTGAACCAGGAGCCGAGAATGAAAACGAAGATTCTGCCGAATTGAATGACAGGTTCATGCGACGAAGCGTTAGCGACCTAGGAGACCTCGAATTCGGTATGGAGGATGACGAGGATTCTGCAGATAGAGAGTACATGACAACACACCACGACTATATTCTCAGACGTTGCTCGTCAACCCAGTCAAGAGATTCTGTTCACGCGCGATTGCTACGTAGAGACAGCACAGGTACCGCTGCAAGTGCTCGAGCAGGTGGCCGTTCTACTCAGAAAATATACATGGCCAATGAAGACATCACTATTGTCGTTGCAGGCTTCCGCACTAGCAAAATTGGATTTCTGTTATACATCTCCATATGTATCCTGACTGGCGGACTGGCCTTTCTTCTCCTTCGTTGGCTGCCACAGTTATATGTCGCCACAGTCGGACGGTCGTGTCCATTGAGAGATTGCGAGTGGACAGTCGTTGAAAGCCAATGGGGAGAGCTCGCCATTATTAAGATCACTGTCCAGGAATATGGCCGGCCTATCTCTTCCGTCTTTGGTTTGCCAGAAAAACCTATGCTCTATGGGCTTGATGACGAGAATGACCCTATCATGGAACATCTTCGTTCGTTGGATTACCGCTATGTACGACTGTACTTTCATCCTATAAAAGACAAGTTTGTCATGTCTGCTGGCTGGAAAGACCCAGATTGGTCGGATACACGACTCGTTCGCGCTGGTCTGGACAGTGACGAAAAGGCTATTCGCGAGATTATCTTCGGTACCAATCTTATTGACATTGAGCAGAAATCTATCGGTCAATTATTGGTGGACGAGGTATTTTCCTCTAAAATTCTCACCATTTGATTAAATGAAGGGCTTCAGTTGAATAAAGACTAACCCCCGAAACTAGGCCCTTCATCCTTTTTACATTTTCCAAATTGCCAGCTTGATTCTTTGGTCTATGGATTCATACTACTACTACGCTGCATGCATCTTCATTATGTCTGCCGCTAGTATCTCTGCAACTTTGGTAGAAACGTGCACTGTCAGTTTTCCTATTTTTAAAATAAGCAGTATCCATACTGACCTGAGTAGACAACGAGACGTCTCCGTGAACTTTCCAGATTCGAGTGCGATGTTCGAGTGCTTCGTAATGGATTTTGTACGAGAAACCAGGGACAAACTTCCACTGTTGAAACAAGAGCTAAAACTTATGCAGGGAAATATGTTTCGTCCAGTGATTTAGTTCCTGGCGACTTATATGAATTGAGCGATCCAAATCTGACGCAGTTTCCTAGTGACAGCCTCCTCCTCACTGGTGACTGTATTGTCAATGAAAGCATGCTCACAGGTAAGTGTCTACTATCTCATATCACCGGGAGCCGTTGTTAAATGAAGATAGGCGAATCCGTGCCCGTTTCCAAACTGCCAGCTACTGAAGACACGATACATATAATGGATCTTGCGGCGTCTTCTGTCGCCCCTGAAGTCGCTCGACATTTTTTGTATTGTGGGACGAAAATAATCCGAACGCGACGACCCCAAGAAGACCAAGACGGAGACGCTGTGGCTTTGGCCCTCGTGGTCCGAACGGGCTTTGATACGACGAAGGGCGCACTGGTACGCTCAATGCTTTTCCCCAAGCCATCAGGCTTCAAATTTTATCGTGACTCCTTCAGGTATATAAGCGTGATGGCCATTATTGCTATGCTTGGTTTTATCGCATCTTTCGTCAACTTCATCAGACTGGAGCTTGCATGGCATTTTATCATAATCCGAGCACTTGATCTGATCACTATTGTTGTCCCACCCGCCCTGCCTGCAACTCTCACTATTGGGACGAATTTTGCGCTATCACGGTTGAAAAAGAAGCAGATATATTGCATCAGCCCGCAAAGAGTCAATGTGGGTGGGAAATTGGATGTCATGTGCTTCGATAAAACGGGTACATTGACAGAAGATGGTCTCGATGTCCTTGGGCTCCGCATTTTATCAGAAGCGGATGGTCCAGTTAGCGACCTTATCACGAGACCGGCGTTGTTAAGTAATAATCTTGCAGAAGCCGGAACTAAAACCGCTGTCCAATCTGCACTTTACACGATGGCTACTTGCCACTCCCTCAGAGCTGTGGATGGAGAGCTAGTTGGTGATCCCCTAGATCAGAAAATGTTCAAATTCACTGGATGGTCTTTCGAGGAGGGTAAGCAAAGATCCGCAGAGGGAGAAGATGATGAGCAAGGAGGATTGGCACCTTCTGTTGCTCGACCGCCCGATGTATGTTTCCACAACACCCATGGCATGTGTAGGCCCAGAAGCTAACCTGCCTCAATGTAGAATGCTGTGGAGTTGGGGGTATTGAAGTCCTTCGAGTTCGTATCTCAACTTCGACGAGCTAGCGTCATTACGCGTCAATTCGGTCAAAGAAGCGGAGACATATTTGTAAAGGGTGCGCCAGAAGCAATGAAGGAGATATGCCGTCTAGAGAGCTGTCAGTCTTCCCATATTTTGCATATCTGGGTTGCATTACTAACTTGCTTCAGTTCCAAATGGTTATGATGACTTATTATCGAATTACACCCATAAGGGCTATCGAGTTATTGCTTGCGCTACGAAGCACTTGCCCAAATTAAGCTGGGTCAAAGCGCAAAAGATGACACGATCAGAGGTTGAGAGCGATCTTGAATTTATCGGCTTTATCATCTTCGAGAACAAGCTGAAGACCACCACTACGAGAGTCATCAAAGAGCTACTAGACTCCAATATCGGCGCAGTAATGGTCACCGGAGACAATATCTTAACCGCCATCAGCGTCGCCCGAGAATGTGGCCTGGTAGATCGACAGGCGCATTGTTTTGTGCCCCGTTTTATCAGAGGTGCGGTAGCCTTTTAATGACTGTTTTTGAGATTCAGAAGACTAACTCGCGGCTCGTCACGCCACTTAGGCAACGCCCGCGACCCCATGGCGGAACTTCAATGGGAAAGCATTGATAATAGTAGCTTTTGCCTTGACAAGAAAACGTTGCTGGTGAGTATAGACCTCATATCTGGACTAAATAGCCAATCTGACACTGCAAAGCCACTTCCAGCACCCCCCGAAGAAGATGCTTCACTTCCATATGACATATCCAATCTACGCAATTACAATCTGGCAGTCAGCGGTGAGGCGTTCCGGTGGATTGTGGATCATGCCTCACCCGAGATCCTGCAACGAGTATGTTCGCGAATCAGCTCCTTCATCTTACACAAGTGATTTAATATGATCGAACAGATGCTCGTTCAAGGCAAAGTATTTGCCAGAATGTCCCCAGACGAGAAACACGAACTGGTCGAGAAGTTGCAGAGTATTGACTTCTGCTGTGGCTTTTGCGGCGATGGAGCAAATGATTGTGGTGCTCTGAAAGCAGCGGACGTGGGGATATCACTCTCTGAAGCGGAGGCTTCAGTTGCAGCCCCGTTCACCTCGCGGGTGTTCGATATTCGCTGTGTTTTAGAAGTAATCAGGTATGCCAAAACCCAACTGTCGTATGTTGCTGTTTCATTCGCGCCTAACAGTCATGTAGAGAGGGAAGAGCAGCATTGGTCACGAGCTTCAGTTGTTTCAAATATATGAGCTTGTATTCGACCATACAGTTCACTTCCGTGAGCTTTCTTTACGCAAAGGCGTCGAATTTGGGAGATTTTCAATTTCTCTTCATCGACCTGTTGCTGATTCTACCCATTGCCATCTTCATGGGCTGGGCAGGACCCGCGCCGCTTCTCTGCAGGAAACGACCCACTGCGGACTTGGTTTCACGGAAAGTTTTGACGCCGTTATTGGGCTTGATGGTAATTTGTGTATTCATCCAAGGGGCTGCCTTCCTGACGGTAAGGGAGCAATCATGGTACAAACCTCCTGAGATTGGCCATGACGAGTCGAACATCAAGAACTCGGAAAATACTGCTCTGTTCTTGTCATCCTGCTTCGAGTATACCCTTTCAGGCGTAGTTCTGAATGCCGGACCTCCTTTCAGGCAGAACAGCACCAAAAACTGTAAGTGACAATCTTCATTTATTATCAAATGGTAAAAACGAGGGCTAACCTCCACACAGGGCCCTTCACTATTACTGTGATGGCAGCATTAATACTCACGGTGTACATGATAATAGGCCCAGCAAATTGGTTGAAGAAGTTGATGGAACTCAGCCGTATTGAGAAAGACTACAAGTATTTTCTGTTGCTCCTAGGTTTGGTTTACTTCTTCTTCGCGTGGGCTTTCGAGAAGCATCTGGCTATGCCTCTTGCAAGAAGCATTGGCTATATGCAGCAAAAGATCACTGGCAAAGCCAAGAAGCGTAAACAGTACAAAGTCATACGGGAGAAAATGTGGGATTTGTAAATAACATGATGTTGTACGAACAAAATACTCATTAGACTAGACTTTGATAGCATGTGATGAAGACAAGTGTTTCGGCGAACCACTTTCAACTGCCCTGATACCTGCTTAGGTAATTCAAGCCACTGGGTTCATGTTATTCAAATAACAGGCCTGGAATTAGTGAATAGATAGCAGAATTGGGATATCTGAGTCTGTTCAGCGCAAATGCCTTTGCCTTTCACCCTCGAGCGACGTACTGGTGGGTCACGACTGGGTGGCTGGCAGGAGTACAGTCTAGCTGTCAGGGAGAGCTCCTTGAAGCATTGGATATGTGGATGCGGCTTGCGCATTAACTAGGATAAAACCCTCTGTGAGATAAAGGTAGATATAATATATTAGAAGTACCTCTATAGATTAGTTATTACTATAGTGTACTATATACCTTTTAGGTATAAAAGTTAGCTACTATCTATACCTCTAATTAACTAAATTAAACGCTTTTATTAACACTTATAAACACCCTTACCTAATAGTTATAAGCCTAGGAGGCTTCTATTACCCTTATTATTAATTATTATAGAAAATCTAAAGCTTTATTATTATTATTAATTAACGCTTACTAATATTAAGAGATAATTACCCTTTATTATAATAATTAGTTAAAATACTTATCTTATACTTCCTTTAACTAGTATATTCCCCTTTATAATATCTAAAAAAACTCTAAATATAGTATTATTATTAAAAAAAAACTAGATTAAATAGTATATATAAATTAAGAATTATATAGAATCCTATAGTATCTAGGAGTATATTAACCCTAATAAAAATTAATTACTTAAAGAACCTATAATACCTATATACTTATAAAGAGAAAAGAGACCTAAGATTATAGTAAATAACCCTAATACTCTAGAGAATTAGAAGCTTACTTATAAAAATATAAAGGATTAATTTAACTTTTAATATAAAGAGTTATATTTTAATCTTATAAAGTATATAAACCTATTAAAGTAAATACCTAAGATTAGGGAATATATTTATAAGACCCTTTTAAAGAATATATAAGACTCTCTTAACTTTAATACTAAAGTAAAAGAGAAGGAGTTAGTCTAATACTATATATAAAGAATACTAAAGCTTCTATAGAATTAGTATAAGCTAAATATAGTACGATTCCGAGCAGAAAACGCCCTAGACCCCTGCGACAAGGACGGGATTAACAAGTACGCAACGTAGCTTATTACAAACCTACAACAGATAGCAGAGAAAGTAGCCCTATAGAAGCCCTAGGGACTCCCTAGCCTAGAAGTATAGTAGTTAAGAAAAGCAAAAGAGTTAGTTACTAAAGCTAGATAAGCTAAGAGATAATAAAGATACTAAAGAACTAATGTAAATTAGTAAGCTTATACTAAGGTAAATAAGGACTAAGAATATATTATTAGAGAAAAGAAAAGGAATACTTAGAGAGAGGCCTTATAGAGAGCTAATATATAGAAGAAAGATAAAGGGGTATAGAGACTAAAAAGGTAAGCTAGGCTTTAAAGCTAGGCCCCCCTAGAGCTCCCTAGGCTCCCTAAGCTAGAAAGGACTAAAAATAACACTAACCTAGCTATTATATATAATAATAAAGCTAGTATATTAGTATAAAGATTCTTCCTTAAACCTATAGTAAACCTCTCCTATATCCTAGACCTCTCCTTCCTAAAGCTAGATAATATACTATTTCTAGCTAAGGAATAATTTAAATAAGAAGAGATTATAAATATTCTATTAAATATAGCTAGCTAGAAAGCCCTAGGAGATAATAAAATACCTATAGGCCTAATTAAAGCCTATAGTAACCTAGCTAAAGACACTATAGCCTAGCTACTAAATATAGTCCTTAAAGTAGGATACTTCCTAGCTTAGTTCTAGACTATAAAAGTAGTTATAATAAGAAAACTAGGTAAAATAACTAAAAAGATAAGAAAAGCTAATATATAAAGACCTATTTTATTACTAAATATAGTAAGGAAGATTATAGAAGTAGTAATTATAAAGTAACTTATAGCCTTTACTAAGGTAAAAAGCCTTCTCTCTAAATTATAAATAGGTAATAGAATAAATAAATTAATAAAGACTATAATTAGAGTGCTTATAGAATACATAAGAGAGGCCTAGGGGAGAGGTAGTATTACCTTACTAATATAAATAAATATATTAGTAGTATTTAATAAAGTAAGCTATTTATACCTAATTACCCTTCTTATTAAAATAAGAATCCTATACTAGCTTATAGTAGTTATATATAGTTTTCTTATAGAGAGAATAAGCTAGCTTAGCTTTAATAAAGGACTCTTAAAACCCTTTATAATTAAAGCTAGTACCCCCTAAGGCTTATCTCTCTTACTAATCTTATTTCTCCTATATTTAGTAAAACTTTATAAGTATTTCTAGACTATTCTAGGTATAGTAGCTATTAGATTTACTAATAATATAAATATAGTAGTATTTAGTAAGAATATAGTATAAACCTAGAGAAAGCTTAAGGCTATATAGAAAGTCTATAAGGACTAGGTAAAGAAAGTAAGAGTAAAGTTTAACCTAGTAAAGACTAAACTTATATACTTTACTAGGTCTTACTAACCCTCTTAGACTAGGGTCTAGCTTAGAGTAAAGAAAAGAAAATAGTGCCTATAAAGTTATATAGATTCCTTAGAGTCTAGGTTAATAAAAAACTTAATTAAAGTGCTTATAAAAATATCCTTAAGAGTAAGTTTACCTAGTAATAGCTTATACTCTTTATATTATTAGTATTAGTATAGAAATATAGCTTTAGGGATACTTAACTTCTATATATATAGGTAGTCTAATCTATTCTTACCTATAGGGTAAGTACTTATTATACTCTAATAAAGAAGGGAGGAAAACTAAAAGAAGTTATTAGAAGCTTTATAATAGACTAATTAGCTTACCTTTAGACTATAGCTAGGGTATTTAAAGCTATACCTATTACTTAGCTAGAGGTTAAGACTTATATTCCCTCCCTTAATCTATATCTAAATAAGATAAAATAGAAGTTTAAGATAAAAATTATAAGTAGTAAAATTATAGAAAAGATCTAAACTATAGCTAGCTTAGTAATAATAATACTATACTATAAAAAAAGACTTTCTCTTACTAATAATAAACTAGATATAGAACTATATAAGGAGTAAAAGAGATAATAGAAAAACTAGTATAATAAAGAGTAACTAAGCTAGAGTAAGTGTATTAAAGAACTAACTAAGGATTACTTACTAACCTATAACCTTAAGGAGATCTAGAAGTTCTATATAAGGCTAGAAAAATATATCTCTTTAATATTAGTCTAGTTATATATAGGAAAGATTAGTCTTAATAAGTTCCTATTTTAGAGAGGCATTCCTAGGGTAATATTACCCTTATATAGCTATAGCTAAGTAGTAAAGAACTAATACTATATAATTATTAGTTATAGTAACTATAGCTATAGGTAGCCCTAATAATATTAGCTTACTAATATATAAGAAGTAAGGCTAGCCCTAAATAATCCCCTAAAGGTAAGGTCTATAGCTAAATAGTTTATAGGTATAAGAAGACTATAATATTATATACTAGTATAAGACTTAGCTTTTAGCTAGTGTAAATAAGAGAAGGACCTAGGTTATTTTTAAAGTATATAGGAAAATTAGTAAGGTATAGATATAATAGATATAGATAATACCTATAAACTAGGATAAGATCTAGATTAAATAATATAAGGTTACTAGTAGACTAGAAGTAAACTTATAATATAGGAATATAGTTACTAAAGAAAATAAGGTATATCTAGAATAGTTATTAGATTAATTTTAACTATAAACTCCTAGTATTATAAGTCCCTCTAGCTTACCCTTATCTCTCTCCTAAACTAAAACCTAACTACTACCTTACTTTTTCTTAGGAAAAGGGATTATATTCTTTATAATTTTTATATAATTCTTTATAAGGAGGGTAGTAGCTAGGAGATAGTTTATCTTTACTATATATATATTTAGATAATATAGCTAGAAAATAAGTTTATTATATTAGTCCCTAGTAAACCTAGCCTAGTTAAGGCCTATTACTAATATACTTTATTTCTTCTTACTTTAATTACTAGTATAAAGCTTTTTAATATAGTTCTAAAAACCTTCTAGGACCTAGAAAAAGATATTAGACCTAGATTAAGCCTAGTACTAATCTAGTATAGTAGTACTTATAGCGCCCCTAGTAATAATAGCTGCTTAGGTTTTAGATAACTATAAATACTTATTTTACTAACTAGCTATATTTAGCTATAAGTAAATTAGTAATAAAATAAAGCTAGAATAAAGGTAGCCCTTACCTTTTTATAACTATAATTCTAGACCTAATAGTTAAAGTAAGCACTAGTAACTACCTTTACCTAACTAAGTTAGCGCTATCCCTAGGCCTAAATTTAACTAACTTACTAATAATATTATAGTACTAATACCCTAGGTTCTAAATTAATTAGGATTTATATAAAATATATTATATTTCTTAAGATTTACTAAGCTAACCTAGATTAGATATAGGATAGGCTTAGAGTAAGGGTAAAAAGGACTTATATTAAGATTCTTAGCTAAAACACACTCTAGCTATTTTATAGTTATAGATTTTTATAGGTAATACTCTAAAGCTATAGTTTCCTAAGTAAGTTAAAACTAGAAATATACTAAAATTAGGAAACTTATAGGCTTTAGTATTATCTTACTAGAATTATTCTTATTCTATATTAAATATTAGTAATTAGACTAAATCTAGTATAAAGTAGCCTTAAATAGCTTTAAAAAGGAAAAAAACCTATAAAAAGTTTAATAAAAGAAAAGAAAAGAGGTTAAAACCTTATAAAGGGAAAAACCCCCTCTTATACTTACTAAGGGAGAAAGGGAGAATAGAATAAAAATATAGCTTAAAAATAAAGTATAATAAGATTAACTAAATAAATAATACTTAAGTAGCTTTAACCTAGGACTACCCTAGACTTATATTAAACTTACTCTCCCCTTATAGTATATAAATAAAAATAAGTACTTAGGCTTTATTAGACTTATAGGCTAGAACTAGGTTAGACTTAGTAGAAAAGTAAGGCTTTAGAAGAGTTAGTAAAAAAGTAAATAAGAAGTAAATTAATATTATAAACCTAAATTTACTATATATATAATAACACTAAGAGGCCTAGGATAGGCTTACTATAGGCCTAGGCTAGCGCTAAAAGGGGACTAAAGGTATTAATTATAATATATTTTCCTTTTTCTTTTATTTTCTAAGGGATAAGGCTAGCGTAAGCTAGCAATAACTACCTATAATAGGCCACATAGTGAGCTAGCTAGCGTAAATAATATATATATATCTATAAAGTATACTAAGCTAGTAAAGGGAGCTATTTTATACGCTTAGAATATAAAGAAGCTATACCTATAATATTTAGGTATAGATAGCTTTAATACGCTATTCTCTAGCACTAATGCTTCCCTTAGTAATAATCCTAATACTTAGAAGTTAATATAAGGCTATGTCTTTATAATATATAGCGCTATAATTAATTAGAAGTTAGGAAGGTAATATTATATAATAACTTTAAGTATAGAAGCAAAGCTCTTTACCCTAAACTATAGCGCTAAAGAGCATATATCTCTAGGGAGGCTACTTTATAATATTAAGGTCTATATACTACCTTTATTAATTCTCTAGTATAATAATAAGTAAATAATCTATATTATAGAGCATATAGAAGGAAGGCTTTAGACTAGCCTTAAGTATCTTAATATAAATTAAATATAGATTTAAGAGTAATATACCTTAGGTAATATTAAGGTTAATTAGATAAAAACCTTAGAGATACCTATAGATAGCTTTATAAAGCCTCTATTAGGTTAAATATATAGAGATTTCTATTACTAGATTAGCTTATAGGAGATTCCTATATAATTATAATACTAGGAATTTATTATAATCTCCTCTTATACTTATAAACTCTAGCTTTAATAGATATCTTAGCTAGGGGGGGTATATTAGGGAGAGCTCCTTAAAGCATTAGATATATAGATATAGCTTGCGTATTAACTAGGATAAAACCCTCTATAAGATAAAGGTAGATATAATATATTAGAAGTACCTCCGTAGACTAGTTATTACTATAGCGCACTATGTACCTTTTAGGTATAAAAGTCAGCTGCTGTCTGCACCTCTGATTAACCGAATTAAACGCTTTTATCAACACCTACAGACACCCCTACCTGACACTAGCCCCTGAATGATTTTACAGCGACTACAAGCCCCGCGTAGGGCAGTAACTATTAGCTCTCAGTGGCTATAGTAAGTGGTCCTGTTAGGGATGCTATGGGGGTATTAACGCTAGTAAGAGATACTTTTTAGTCTTAGTAAAATACATACAAGATAAGGTAACTTAGTGCCACACTAAGCCATGTAAAGACATGTTATTGGCCTACTGCCCCTAGCTTTGTACCTCCTGTGAAAAAAACTAGGATTAGACTGTATGTAAACGCGTAGCAATGGATTTTTTAACGCGTAGTAGTAACTAACCCTAAAATAAATAAAGCAACTTTATATGCCCTTTTATATAAGAAAGTATTTCTTTAACTTTATTTATACTTAGGAATATACATAACACTTTCTTCCCTTTACAAATTCCTTACACTTACGCTTAATGTTATTATTAGGTAGCTTCTTAGCTAGCTTACCACATAGTATTAACTAGCGCCACGTGGGCTATAATAGAAGATTTTAGTATTATTAATAAACGCGTAGTCTAAAGAGTCCTAAGTATATGTAAAATTAAAGAGGTACTTTCCTACGTAAAAAATATATAAAGGTACTTTATTTATTTTAGGATTAGTTACTACTACGCGTTTAAAAATCCGTTGCTGCGCGTTTACGTACTCGGCTGGCAGAGTGAGTGTATGACCTCATGACTGCGAGCTCCCACCCATGCTCTAAACCACTTGACTCAGACCAAGTCTTCAGATATTCTATTGCAAGACTTTATTTAGTTTAGCGACAGTGGGCACGACGTGAGCACCAATTATTAGTATTCGATTATTTATGACATAAACGTCCACGTACATGCTGCCTCGCGTTTGAGATTGAAGACTGGGAGGTTTCAAGATGAATTACGGTACGTCTACGGCAGTAGTGTGATTGTATTGAAACATACTAACACCTGATCACTATATGCGAATGGCACAGACTGGATCTTAGACGGCGGATACTTACCGCACACAATCATTAGGCTGGGAATTCGTCAGCAGCTCCGGGATCGTTTGGCAGCCATCGGAAATAGATCGCTTGATGATGCTTACGAGGCCAAAATGGCGTATATTGAGAGACTGCGAACTCAACCGATGGCAATCGCCACGGATATAGCCAACAAGCAGCACTACGAGGTTGGCACTGGCGTTCTCAATGCTTGTCTCGGTCCGCGAATGAAGTACTCATCTTGTCTTTACCCTCGAGGTGATGAGACTCTTGCTGAGGCAGAGGTCGCGATGCTGTGGTCGTACATCGACAAGGCAGATTTGCGAGATGGTATGAGTATCCTTGATCTTGGGTAAGCTGTAACAACCTCTTTCTCTTACCTGCTTTTACATGGTGAAACACAATCATCATCATGAGGAGCAAACGGCAGCTTACGAGACAGGCTGCTAATACTATTTCTTAGTTGTGGTTGGGGTTCTGGCGCTTTGTACTTCGCAGAAATGCTTCCGAAGTCCGCCATCACGGCCTTCTCGAACTCTCGGACTCAAAAACTGCACATTGAAGCCGAGGCAGCCCGCCGAAACATTACCAATATTAAAGTGATTACTGGAGACGTTGTTGAATATGAATTCGACCGTGGAAGTTTCGACCGTGTCGTGTCTATTGAGGTTGGCATAATAGTTCTCCTTCCTCTCCCCCCCCTCTTTTTCCTTTCTTTTCGCTTGCGACTGACAGTTTCAAGCTTTTCGAACACATGAAAAACTACGAGCTGCTAATGGCGAAGGTTTCGCGCGCACTGAAGCCCGGGGGCAAGCTGTTTGTACACATCTTCTCGCATCGCACCACGCCTTATGACTACGAGGAGGGCTGGATGACCACACATTTCTTCACTGGCGGCACAATGCCGTCTGCAGATCTGCTGCTCTACTTTCAAAAAGAGTTGCATATCAAGAAGCAATGGTGGGTAAATGGAAAACACTATTCTAAAACGTGTGAAGTATGCTTCCCCAAAAGTGTTTAGACGTCCCACATACAAAAAAATGTCGCTAAGTATTGCAATAATAGGATTGGTTGTCTTCGATGGCAGCGAACAAGAAAAAAATGTGGCCGCATCTGGTTGCAACTTATGGAGATCAAGACGCGGCTACTTGGTATAATCGCTGGCAAATCTTCTACATGGCCTGTTCAGAGCTGTTTGCATATGACGGAGGCGATACATGGGGTGTCTCGCACTACTTGTTTGAAAAACCGGATAACGCTTGATTTAAGTATCGAATATTGAGCACACAGTATGGTAAGATACACTTGGCTAGATGTCCGTCTGTCGGTGAGAAGCCAATTCAGACTAATTCACTACTCTGTGCCCTAGTGATCCCAAGGATGCTTCCATCCCATCAACGTAGGTCCTGTTTCGTTGATTAGCAAGAGTTTGTAGAAGTATCCGGCCTGTTATAGTGGTCGTTGCCGGATGAAGGGATTGATATATGCAAAGGGCGATGACCCACCATCTTTTTTCGCTCGGTACATGAGCTATGAAGATCAATAAACGTTAGTGAAAGGCATCACAATGAATCGAAATCCTATCTCTACTATATCTATAATGTAAGATTGAATTGTTTTGGAAGATACACTCACCCAAAACCACATTCCGGCACCTAGCGCGGTGGCGGTCAGGCGATAGATAGGAGCCACATGGGGCACCGGGGGTTTAGGAGGGCCCATCGTGATACAGTGATACAATTCGGCTCGTGCGATTCGCCTGATGTATTGATTGCTTCGTAGAGTTGCGAACTGAGCCTGCGATGTGATGGCGGTCGGCCGGGTCTTCTGAACTGTTTGTGTGAGCGAGCATAGTTCAATCGATAATGGCCACAGCTGATAGGTTTTGTTACCTGAAATGAAGCCCTTGTGTTAATTGAGATGATGTTCGCAATGTGCGCAGTGTACAGACCCCGTATTCACCACGATTTCGAGAACATGGTAAAGTACTGGTACTATATTCCGTAGCTGCAGGAGCAACATGGCACTGGCGAACGAGGTCTGGAAGGCTTAGTAAGCCTTCTTTCGAGGCGATTTAAGTGGAGTGAGGGTAGGAAGTTCTCTATCTGGCAATCCTGACCTCACTTGCTTGATTATATTGTTTACCTCCTTGTTCCTTCATATATTAATTGTATTCCAGACAACGCATCAATACGCTCTCACTGGGTCAGAACATTTGGAGTGGAGGACAGCTGATGCATCATCTGCAGGCTGGTGGTGCCAGATCGCATCTTGAAGTTCTTTGCCCCTCCTACGGTCTCTTCCGTCTCTTCCGGACACGTCGGCTTGTATTAAACAGATCAAGAGATTATCTTTGCAGGCCCTTGCAATTATTCCTTAGCACTCGCAAACTTTGAGCGTTGGGGCCATATTCTTGAACTTGTGCAACGTTTCTTTTCTCGATCACAGTGCACTATCCTATCTTCTGCCCCATTTAGCGCCTCAACCTGAATAGCCATGCAACGAACCCTATCTACATAGAGACACATCGAAAGGAGTACATCCATCTACGGAATCCATCGGATTCATTTTTGATTGTCTGGGCAGCATTCATGGCAGCGGCTGCAAGTATGGCTCCGCAATTGAGTTCGAAATCGCCTACGATCCGGCGTATTTGTAAGTGCTCGATGCTAAAGCTTAACTTTTGGACAACTCGCACTCTAGAAACGTCGCTGCTCGGTGTAACTCGCTGGACTCAGGCTGACGTTGAGAGTCAAGTGCGAGAAGCCGCCGAAATGTCCAACTCTCCCTCTGGAGACTACACGGCCGAACCTCTCGAGTCCGACCTTTTCGAATGGCACTTTACTCTCCGTGGTCCTCCGAACTCGGTCTACAGCGAAGGCCTCTATCATGGTCGAATAGTTCTTCCCCCTACATACCCGTTACGACCACCGAGTTTTCGCTTCACAACACCAAGTGGTCGTTTCGAGGCGAATCGGGAAATCTGTCTCAGTATCAGCGGTCATCACGAAGAAACTTGGCAGCCTGCATGGGGAATCAGAACGGCAATTGTAGCGTACGTGAACACTGTTTCTTGATTCAGCAGCGGATGAGTTCAATTTACTGACAATGAGCTCACATTGGATTAGACTACGGAGTTTTATGGAAACTGATGCTCGCGGGCAATTAGGCGGGTTAGACACGACGGACGAGGTACGCCGTCGCCTAGCTCGCGAATCTCGCTCATTCAAATGCTCAACATGTGCCCGGTCAAATATTGACATCATCTCCGAATCGGAAGAACAGGCCACCAAGCCTTTGGCCTCAACAAATCCCATCGTTCAAATCCCATCTGAGCTAAGCATGGCATGGAAAGATGAATTGACTGCTAAAGGCCAAGCTAGCGGAGGCGGCTCATTACCTGTCGGCCAGGTTGAGGCATCACAGGACGATATTAATGAAAATGCGGAACTGGCTGAAGGATTTGTGCGAACCGGATTTGTGGATCAACAGACATCGGAAAATGCCCAGCTTCCGCCACTAACTACTGATGCGCCGCCGCCTTCGTCTGGTAGGCTAGGGGGACGCCTGACAGAAGTAGAAAACACCAGAGGCAGAGAGTCAACTCCCCAGCAGCAAATTATTCCGAGGCAACCGGTGACACAACGTCCTCAGGGCGACGGAGGCATTCCTTTGTGGATCGACCGAGCTATTGTAGCTTTGGTGATTGCTTTGGTGGCACTCCTACTCAAAGTACTGTTTGGTATTTGAATTGTTACCAATTGGGTTAAGCAAGAGATATACCAGGCATTACGACGCGGTGTCCCGCCAATATATATTATCAAAAGGTGACGCGACAACAGCTATCAGAACAGATTGCAAAACGGGTGCATCATATGGCCTCAAATGACAAGATTCATTCACAAAGGCTCGGAAACCACTATAGATCTCCCATCATTTCAAGTTGGTGCTCGAAGAAGCCTTGGAACTGAACAAATGGCGAACATTTTGTTTTGAGCGAGAGACTTGGTTGCAGTGGCATTATATAGGATATCATACACAATACAACCATTCCAATTGTAAAGTGAGTCAATGTTTCCCCGGCGGGGTTGTAGCAGGCATCACTTGTATATGAACAATATTTGTCATTGAATCTAACGTGCTGATTATAGCCATTGAAGAAGACTTGACAAGAATGCAAAATTAATACAACCATTCCAAAATTCGAACCTGTCTTGACTGCCTTTGTGCTTATACTAAGCCAAGAATCTACTTTATCTTGCTCTACCTTCTGCGAAGCCAGGGCACGACTAACCACCACCACTCGCCAAGCACTGAGCCTAGGCCATCGGAGAAATCGGTGAGCACGCCAGTTTGCTTACCCCAGTGCACAATGAGTCGCGCCTCGAACCTGTCCAAGACTGGATTTAAGGCGCTACAGATGCCTTCGATATCCATAGACCCCCGAGTTGCCATTGCAAAGCAGAAAGCGCCGAGCACTTCAGACCAACGGGTTTCATTTGGTTCGCCAAAAACATCGACCCACTGAGGCAATTCCCCGCATAGGCCAGAGAGTGGTGGTCCAGTGGTACTTGCAGCTCGTATGACATCAATTTGCTCGTGAAACAAGTAAGTTTCCGTAGGCACAGCTTCTAAGCCAAAATGATAATAAGACTTGGGATACTTCCGACTCTCATAATTTCCTGGTTCAAATCCGAAAGGAATGTAGGGAAGGTTCGTTGGCACCAATCTGATTCTGCCAGCGGCACTGAGGTTTGTCAGAGCCATCATGGCTCCATCGCTTAATGAATAGGGAATCGTCAATCTTTCTTCCTTTCGAAATGCGAGGTCGAGAATTGTCTTGAAACGAGCTGCATCGTCGTATTTTGCACTTTGAGCCAGTTTGCTAAGCGTGGCCAGATATCCTTCATTAAGCCTGTATGGTCGGCCTCCCAATGGTGGCTTTTTGATTTTGCAGATTATTCTTTGCTTCGTCAGCTGATCGATAGCTTCTTTGAAGATTGCTGATGTCCTGCGCTTATTCCCTGGCAATAGTGTGAAAAACTTATCCCTGATGTTCTCCACCGAATATTTACAATCCCCCGTGCCACAGAGAGACTTGACCCAGGATCTTGCAATGTCAAGGTCAGTTGCTCGGCTTGGATGCTGAGTCCTATCACCAAGGTCGTCAATAGAAAGAGCGGCTGGTATCGAGGTAACTGCCTCGAAACGTGCAAAGATGGAAGCCTGCACATGAAAGAAACGTTCTCGCCAATCATCATTTGCTGTCTTGATATCTGTTAAACTGAAGCGTTCCTTTAGCAGCTTTCGAGAACGAGGGATCTCGAATCCTTCTTGCCGGGGAATGCCCATGGTCCAGCGGATGAGTCTTGCCCAATCATAATCTTGAGGATTGTTAAAGTTAATCATTGCAACATTGCCATGCTGAAGTGCAATGATGTACCTTTCTTGAAAAGCACGCGTGAAAGCGGAAATATGAGGACCTTGTTGCTTTCGACAATTGTCCCAAAATCTCCGTAAATTTTTGAGACCAGCGTCTGGAAAGATGAACATGAGTAAACCCCAGTCAATGGATTTATCCGCTCCACCCATCAGAGTTCGTACAGCTACGAAGGCCGCCATGAGCTCATCTGGAGAATCAAAAGGATAGTCTTCTTGTTCAACGTCATCATTAACGGTGTTTTCAAGTTCAAAGCCATGTAATGAGGTAAGAGCACGGGTGACAAGCGCCACACGCTTGGCCTTACCGTGGGAAGTTGTCTCGTCATGGCCTGCAGGATGTGCTTTCAAATGAACGTTGCCAACCAGTGGAGATGCTCGCCAATCGAGCTCGTCATCACTTGAAGATGATGTGTATTCTGTTGCTTCTGGGATGATGTCGTCTGATCTTTCATTAAGCTGTCCATCTGCAGGCCAAACGAGTTTGAAAGAGGAGGCTTCCGTGTTGACAATGTCGCTGTTGAATCGTACAAAAATATTGTGTGGGCCGGCAGGTTTTGACATGGTATTGACAGAGGACGACGGTAATTTCATCTCCATATTGAAGCACGCGCGGACTTTGTTCATGAATCGCTGATTCCTTTCGGCGCCAGACCCGTTGACGCAAGCCAGTTTTGCGTCTCCATGACCAAGTCGCTTCTCCAAATTCTGGGAGAAATTTTCCCATCCTAGCCACTTTGTATCTGGCATCCAGCCTCTTATAGTGAAGCTTCCACTTGCACGTTCAAAGTACTGGGTGTCCAAGGATGGCCATGTCCCATTGCAACCATAGAGTACCGTCACATGGTCATGACAGCTTTCATTGCCTGTGCCATGACCAATGCTATCGCAAGTATTGACGGGAATACTGTTGGCGCGAGTCGTTTCCTGGCTAGGGTCCTCTTCTTGCACGGTTATCTGCTCGTTATCAAAAGGCAGATTTTGTGGGACCTCTATGTCCGGGGCATCTTGTCCAAGAAAGTTATTCGGCTCAAGAAAGTGTAATTTGAAAGATGGCGCTGTTCTGCGTAACTCTTGCGGAAGCTCATCATAAGATCGGGAGAAATCAAGCTGACCATCAGAAGACGCAAATTGGTAGACCTTTTGCCTTTTTTTGGGAGGAATCGAGGCAACATCTTCAATACTGTCCCTGGCTTCCGAGTGTCGTTGCCTCTTCACTCGATCTCGGTTTTCAGACTCTTGATCTTTCTTAGCTGCAACTTGCGCTGCGTATACTGGTGCGTGAAGTATAGCCACCTCCCTTGCCAGCGCCCTTCGCCCGCGTCCTCCGACCTTAGGCTCTGATAAGCCAGCATTTGTACCTGAGCCAAGTACAATTTCTCCACGTGAAGGAAGTGGTCTCTTGAGCTTTTCAAGTATATCTAGAGACTGTGCAGAAAAAGCGTCGATGCCTGGCAATGTGAGTAGTTGACACTTCGAAAATGACCCGGATGAGTCCCGGAATGCATGCCAATGCTCCATGACAACACCGTCCTTCAAAAGACTGTTCACAGTTGACTGAAACTGGGCCTTAACTGGAGTCGTTTTTTCAGCGAATTGTGTATTCCACGAGGCAATAATTGAATCCCAAAGGGGCTTGCCACCAATAATGACGCCGTGCTGCTCGTTGAGCAGTCTTTGAATCAAGAGGCGTAATTCTGTGTGGCTGTTCCCAGACTTCGTCTTGGAAAGCCTCGATTTATAGTTCGGCGTGAGGATCGAGTCAGATTGGCTAACCGCTCTATGGCCTTGATTCTGGCTCTCTACCTGATTTGGGGAAAAGTCAATGAGCTGGGTGTCGTCCCGACTGTTATTTGTCTCTCCGGCAGATTGACTTGCGAATGAGGATACCGCAGAGGTTTCAAATTCACTCATACTTCTGTCTGCACTTCTCAATGGCGGAATGTTTCCAGCAGCACTTGTTTCTGAGCGCAAACGATCTTGTAGGATCGAGCCTTGCCTCTGTGGTTTAATGGCTCGAGAAGAAAGTAATCCTTGATCGATCTTGGGGTGCGAAGACTTGACTGGCTCGTTGATTACGGTCGTATTTCTCCTCCACGACTTGACAAACCCAATTGAGGGAGACAAGGGAATCTTGGGGCTCGCTTTCTCAGTCGCTGAATTCTGATCGAGGGAAAGAGGGTTGTGTGTGGATTTTTGCTCGGCTTTCTGATGACGAAGTTTGGTTTCAGGTCTAGCAACTGCTCTTTCTTGGCTTCTGCGGTTCAGGTCTGAGCATTTTGTTCGCGGAGTTTTATCAGTGATTTCTGCGTTCACAGAGTCTTGCGCTCGACGGCTGAGAAATGCCGAAAATTTGCCTCGTGGACCCGATTCTTGGATCATGGAAGCGAATTCAGGATTGCATGATGTTCGTGACTTTTCAAGGTGATACTTTAAGCCAAGATCATTCTTCCAGCTCCCACCGCATTTTTCGCAGGTCCATGGCCGAGATGAAGAGACGTCCGCATTGGACGTCGACTGTGGTGGTCTACCACGGCCTCGGCCTCGTCCACGTGCAGAGCCACGACGACTGATGCAATTGGAACTGTCCTTGAAACTAGTAGGAGTGTTTGACAGTGACGCTTCGGGGCTGCCTGTTCGCTCGGATGACTGAAATAGGTATGAAGATGGGCTTTTGGCATTCAGAACGGGCTTATCGGATGACATAATGTTCCGGAGTGCTTTAGCAGAAACTCGGAGTGTGATGAGAAGTTTCATTCTTGCTATTGACTGCGGTTTTGGCAAAAGTACTTCGGGTTCTCCAGAGGTTAAACGAGACTCGGGCTGCTTCTTGGCTCGTTTTTGTCTTTTTGCTCCAAATTGACCTGTATTTCGTGACTTGACGAGACCACAAATGCCTGATAGTGTAACATCTGTCCCTGAGAATCTTGGCTTGCATGGGCCTGGAGAAAATCCATACATACTGATCGTTGAAGCCTCGAGGTTCTCCTCCATTTGAGTGAGCGTACCTGTTGGCAAAACCTGTGGCGTGTAGAATCTGTATGAAGCCACTTTTCCTACTCTTATATGTTCGCTTTTCAGCTGAAGGTGTTTCAATTCCCCAGGTTGCACGTTCGAAGTAGCCATGCAGCTAGTAAGGGACGAGATATAACGGTTGAAGGTTGGGCCCAGGGTCAAGACGTATATTTCGGGGTTCGTTAAACCGATTGTTCCAACCGATTGAGCAGACTTAGCGATTTTCTGAGGGAGCGGATCATCAACGGACCATGGAGGGCATTCTCCCAGCCTAGCACCATTGACCTGCGAGATATCGATCTGCCATTCAGCATCAGCCCTTTCAGCCATGCCTACCAAGGCAGTCTTCATGGGTTTAGCAGAACGCTTGCCAGTAGCAAGAAATGCCGACCAGTCTTTTGCGCTTAAGTCCCGATTGAATCGGATGCAATCCTTGTAAACCTTGTTGTCTAGCTTGGCCGCGACGTATTGAATAGCACCACAAGAATTGAGAAATCGACAAATCTTAGATACGATCTTCATTTGCCAGCGCAAACACAGAACGCCTAGCTTGGCCTTCAGATCTTGAAGACGAATAACTTGCCATTCTTTTGTGACAGCCATTATTGTGGTAGCCAGGGCGTGAAAATCCATTGAGTCTCCTGTCCAGCGCGTGTGCCAGGGAACTTGATCGAGGCTGGCCGTCAAAGTTTGAGAAGACATGTTCATTTCTGCCTCAGACTCCAAATTCGGATTGTCGCTTTCCTTGGGGAATGGAGGCGCAAAAGTTTTAAGCCATAGCTTACTCGTCTTGGTGCCTCTAACGAGAGTTGTTCGTTTAACGATATAGCCTTTCTTCAGTAACGAGTCGGTCCGCTTCGGTACCGATCGCTTGTCTTGTCCCACCAGACGCCCAAGATCACCTTGCAAGATTCCCTGTGATTTGGTAGATGCTATCCCTAGAAGCAAAACCCATTCCAAGCGTGGTACTCTCTTGTAATTCACAGAGTGACCTGTGATCATTTCCCACATGGTATTCCCCGAAACGAACACATGAACAGTAGAAGACAATGCTAAGTCTGGATTGTCTGAAGCTGACTCGAAATCAATCTGGCGTGATGAATTGACTCTTTCCCCCTTGGAAGGCTTGGGTACATGTGCCCATATGCTGCTTGACTGCTGCAACTTCTGAAGAGGAAGTTCATTGTACTTTCTCCCGGGGCCAACTGAGACGTCATTCCGCACAACTAGCCAATTCCAGATAGTAGCGGCAGCTTGGTCTGAAAGTGGCTCGCCAGCATTTCGACTGCGCATGCCCGAAACCCCGGAAGAGCCTTTGATTTCATTGACGATCTCTTCGACAGGGCAGCCTTTTCAAATAGTTGTTAGTAATATGATTGACAGGTACAGTGGTGACTTGAAGATTGGCCGAGGAACCATCTCGATGACATGTAGAATGCGAGTTGCATGAACATTGAATATGTAAGACGATCGTCAGTTGTAACTCATAATTCAAGCTATCTCTCACCTTGTTCACCGGCACAGGAAATCAGCATCAAAAGATGTGAGATTAGTCCCTCAAGCTCCCAAGCCATGGTAATCGTGTTGTTTGTGTTCTCATATTGCACCAGAAGCTGTTTGGTTGGGTTAAAAAAAAACCGATATCGATATTGATAATCTTGTTGTCAGGAGTTGAACATGCGACTTCCGAGGATGCGACAGAAAATGCAAATGTTTTTTCTTCTTGTGTGGTTAGTCGGGCTGTGGGAAGTGTGAGACAGTCCTTGCAGCGGTGAGACACCCAATTAGGCCTAGTGTAGGCGTGAGACTGGGGAGATATCGGATGATTCTGACGTATTTGATTGGCTTAGAAGAAGTTCCCAGCCAAGGTACCAATTGTTAGAGGTCCCGCAATTGAATAAGGTGGATATACTGGTGGAAGACCTTAACATTAGGTACATAGGGGCTACTAGGTACTTTTGGTAGTAAAATTCGTGTAACAATACTTTGCTACTGCGCATTTGAGAATTCGTTGCTGCGTGTTTGCGTACTCATATTTAACCATGCATAGTACCTATCGCGTATTTTGCTCTATAGTTTCCATCTCTGGGCATCGAGTTTCGCTTGCTCATGCTCTCTGATCTTTCTGTAGGCTTCAACTACGTCATCTCTCGCTATTTGTAGTTCTTCACGTCGCCTTAAACTTCCAGCAGCCTTCGGGATGTTGTCAATATCGACGATTGCTCCGTCCACTTGTAGTTGCTTTCGTGATTTCTTGTGAAGAAGTTCCGGGGGCGCCTGGGCAACATCGTGTAGTCCAACTTTGGCCTCGCCTCTCTTACGAATCAATTCCCGCCAGGGATCATCCGCTTGTGCTTTGCCCCGTTTGCGAGACTTCTTGCTTCCATTTGACTGATCTGTGCTCTCAAAATTACCTTCGGGGAACATGCCAGAGGCATCATTATCCATTTCATGTTCCTCCGCAAGCTCACGTTGTTCTTCTCTTTGTTCCTGAATCTTTCGCTCCTCGGCTCTCCACTGGTCGTAGAGCTTATGCATCTTCTTTTCCTTTCGCGTGCGATGGACCTTGAGTCCAAGAGAATCTTTTCCGTCCTTCGTTTTTGTCTTTGTTGAAAGACCTGAGATTGGCAACGCGGCATCTACACGGGCTGAGAAGGATCGCATGTCTTCGCCCGGCTTTATACAAGGTGTTTCCACTCGGTCTTCTTGTGTACGCTTCCTACTATTATTGATTTCCCCATTGTCGAGTCCAGAGGGTGTCTTCTTGCCTTGCGCAAATGCCATTAGCCTTCGAAACGCACGAGGGGCATCATTGTTGTTCTTGTGGTCCTTCCGTTGTCTCTTCTTGTTTGGCTGCTGAGTTGCTTGCTTGCCATTCCGTTTACTGGATGCCACCGGAAGTGGGAGCGCTCTCTGTGACGGAGGAAGGTCGAAGCTGAACCTTCTGTTAGTGGTTCTCCATCGAGGGGTCTCTTGATCAACAACTGCAAGTACAACTTACACGTCTTCCTCGCCTCGCTTTCTCTTGTGCTTGTGAGGCATTGTGGATCCTGGTCAGGCAGCGATTTGTGCTGGTACGAACGTGAGTTTTTTCAGCATCAGTCTCGTATCAATAATTTTCAAGGATGTCAACGAAAGTGTGCAAGTGAGAAGCAGTATAAAAAGTATGACTTTGATCCCAGAATTTGGCCTGTCTCCACCAGACATTCTGCCTAAATTGACCCACTTCCCACACCCACGCGCAGCTGCCCTGCTAATAGCGTGGCACGAGCATTGGCAGGTATGCTGGATATCTCTTCACTAGTAAGACGTACTAAGTACTTGACACTTGTCTTGTTAGCATAAAATTACGGAGTACAGTATAGTATAGCCCCTGAATGATTTTACGTACATGCACGACTACAAGCCCGACGTGGGGTAGCCACTAATAGCTCTTAGTGGTTATAGAGAGTAAAGCTGTTAGGAATCTTCAAGGGGTATACCGCTAAGAAGAGGTACCATACAGCTCTAGTAAACTATAGGTAAAAAGAAGTACCTTTTACTCTACTTAGTGCCACACTAAATCGTGTACTTGTGTAAAATCAAACAGGGATTAGTGTTGAATCCTTCGGACCTTCGGGTCTTGTTCGGTTCAATCGTGGCCAAAGGTTAGGGCAGATGTAAGGCCTTTAAACAGATGCACGCAACGCGATTAGCTGTAACCCCGCACTGTTATAGTGCCCTTATACTATAACGCTACTACTACCCTACTTTTCTTCTCTTTTACTTACCTTCTAACCTAGCTAGATTCCTCTCCTTCTCCCTTTTCTTAGCTTCTTAGTTATTATTAATTATTATTACCTTTAGAGTTAAATTAGACCTTTTACACTAGTGTATTATTCCTTAGTAAGGAAACTAACACTAATTAGTAGTTAAAAAACTATAGATAAGTTAGGACTATAAAGAAGAGATATTTCTATACTTATAGCTCCTTACCCCTTAATCTCTAGACTATTTAGGTAGGAAAGTATAACTTAAAGTATACTAAAGGAAGAGACTAAATCTTTAGACTTTTTAGGCTTCTAAGGGATTAAATCTTTACTTAACTATTAGGCCTATAGGATATTATAGTTAAAGATTTAGTTTTATTATCTATTATAAGAAAACTAACTAAATAACTAAGTCTATTACTATAAGGTATTTATCTTAAACCTAATATTAATATAACCTTAGCTAAAGCTAGCTAACCCTTTTATAATCTCTTTTTCCTATAGTATCTTTTACTATAATAGTCTTTATACCTCTATACTCTATATATATTATATATAGATAAAGACTTATTTCTATGTTTACACTATCTTTATTTCTAGATCTATATTATCTTTATAACCTATTTTTCCCTTCTCTCTTATTTTTATTATTTATCCTATAATTCCTCTTATCCTATTTATTTTACTGCTTATTACCCTATTTTTCCTATTTATCCTATTGCTTATTTTACCCTATTTTTCCTATTTATTATGTTTACTATATTTATTATATTTATCCTATATTCTTTATTTTATTTTTCCTATTTTTACTTCTTTCCTATAAGCACTGTGAGGCCTACTTATAACACTAGCGCACTAGTGCACTACCTAATAGGCACACTATATCCTAGGGCTAGGTCCACGTAACACTAGTAAGCTACTAGCTATAAGCTAGTAACTTATATATATAATACACTTAGACCTAGTAAGCTTTAGTTAATATATAAGTGCCCCTATATCTCTTACCTAGCTATCTCTTATTCTTATAATTCTAAAGCTTCTCCTACTAGTTACCTAAGAGTAATATAAGGAAAAGAACTATATAATTTACTAAAGTAATACTATATATTAACCTAGACTAGATAAATAAGGGTAATACTATAGGTAAAGGTATACTATACTTAGTAAGAATCTTAACTAAGACTAAACCCTTTATTACTAAAGAAAAAGAAATAATAGTTAAAGAGTAAATTACCTAGCTTAAGTAACTTAAGAAACTATAAAAATAGGAATAGGAACTTATTAACCTATTATAACTTAATAAAGAAGAGAAATAGGTAAAAAGGGGCTAAAAGGCTAGTATATCCTTAAGTCTTAGTAGCTAAGAGATTAAAGTTTAGAATATTACTAACCTTTAATACCTTATAAATCTATAGAAGTATAAGATATAGTTAAATAACCTAAACTATACCTTTAAGGGGGTAAAGAAGAAGTACTAATATAATAACTAAAAGATTCTCTTTATACTTAACTATATATATATAAACTATTAGGTAAGATAGAACTAATATATTAAGAAATAACTAGCTAATAGCTAGGATTACCTTAAAGATAACTAGGATAAGTTCTAGGCCTAGACCCTTATATTACTTAAGAACTCTATAAACTATAATATATAAATAGCTATATAGCTAAAGAATATAAAGTAATAAGAGGGTTAGAGCTCTATTAAATTTAGTATCTTCCTAGATTTACTAGAGAAATACCTTAAAAAAGCCCTAGAAAAGACCTAAGCCCTTATATTCTTTGTAAAATTACTCCCTAACCTATAGGACTATATTAACCTATATTTGTTACGTGGCAGAATAAGCTTAGTCACGAGGGACGTTTATAGGGCCGGATTTAGCACTCTAGTTAGAAGAATTAACTTACTTCTAACATCACATATTATACCTAATAGTAGCTTTTATAAGTGAAATTAGTATGACTTATAACTAGTTAAATCTGTTAGCCCCTCTAACGGATTTAACCTTATATTATGTAAAGCTAGTATATAATAAGTAATAGTAATTAGAGATTCTTTTATTATATACCTCTAGTAACCTAGATATAGAAACCCTATATCTAAAACTAACTATTTATAATATAAATTTGCTTTTCTAGTTACTAAAAATAAACTATACCTTATTTATTAATTTTAGATATTTAATAGTATAAACCTAGATTTTAGATATTAAAAATAGAAACTTATTAGAACTAGTAAATAAGAAGATTTAAATAACTTTATAAGATATAAATTTAATAATAGAATTCTTAAGAAAAGGGAATAGCTAAGAGATTAAGAACTACTTATTTACTAGAACCTAGTAGATTTATAAGCTATATATCTTACTTAGAATTAAGTTAAAATCTATATTAGTAAAGCTAAATCTAAAGGATTTCTTAATAATCTACTAGATTAGAGGGTAGTAAGGCCTTAGATTAGTAAGTAAAGGGTATTACTAGTCCTATAAATAGTATTATAACTACTAAGACTAAGAAAGATATAGAGAAGGATAAAAATAATAAAGAAAAGGGGATTATAAACTACCCTAAAAATAATACTACTACTTAATATACTAAACCCCCTAACTAATTAATAGAGTTAAATTTAAAAGACCTATAACTAGGACCCTTAGGAAATATACTAGAATTAAAGGAATTTTAAACTAGGCTTACTAAATATAATACTATAAGGTTATTATAGGGAGTATTAGAATAGTAATAGGCTATATAGTAAGCTATAATAGATAAAGTAATAACTAGAATAGACTAGCTAGTATTTAGATTAGTAACTAAACTTAGAAACTTATAAGGTATTAGTACCTTAGTAGGTTTAATGCTAATAGTGTAAAATACTATATAGGGAATAGTATATTTACTAAGTAACTAGGGATAATATAAGAGCTACTTAGATACCTACCTAGGATAAGTAGTATAACCTATACTACTATAGTACTAGTAAGGATTTATATAGTAGTAGCTAAATTCTTACTAAGTATAGTATTAAGCACTATATTACCTAGACTAAGGATAGTATACTAACCCTAGCTACTAAGGAAAGATAGATCTAGCGCTAGATTAGGATTAGTATAGTTAGTAAGCGGAGATAGTAAAATAAAATATAAATTTAATATAGAAGATTATAGATATTAGATACTTTAAGCCTTATAATAAACTAGAAAAAGCTAGTAATAACCTTATTATATATAATAGGAAGTAAACTATTTTCTATAATATTAAATTATAGATCTAGGTAGTTAAAGATTACCTATATTATACTAATCCTAGCTAGTAAGATATTATTTAGAAAAAGATTTAGACACTATTCTAAGGAGATATAATAGTATAGTATAGATAATATCTTAATATAGGCAAATAAACTACTATATTTAATAATATATTAATAGTGTTTACTACTATATAAAAGGAATTTAGTATTTAAGTATAGGATATAATAGTATAGCTTAATAAAGTAAAATATATAAAGAAGGATATCTTAAATAAGGTCTTTTTCTATAAATTTATATTAAAGATTTTCTAGTATATAAGGGTAAATAGTAAAATAACTAATTATTAGCTCCTAGTATACCTATATCTTAAGCTTTATCTAGGATTATAATAGATATACCTAGTTCTAACTAAAGATAATATAAGATTAGCCTATATTACTATAGTAAATAATAAAAGATATAACCTATAT
>JFGX01000127.1:0-65544 GCA_000729855.1 Epichloe aotearoae | reverse complement strand
TCATTTTTTTCCCCGTCAAACTCCTGTCCCTCTCTCTCTCTCTCTCTCACGATTTGTTTTTCACTTTGCGTCTCTAGACTGTGAACAACACTCTAGCCTTGTACCCCTCCTATTTGCCTATTCCTGGTTTCTCTGCGCATAGTCTCACCGCCGACTTGGACTGGGCTAGCTTTGGTAATTGTCCTTTCCTCCGACCAGTTGCGTTGGTTGCGGTTATCTGCAATTGCACAACCGCCGCGGTCTGCTGTACGTCCTCGTACCGCATCACCTTGATTGAATATACGCGAGCGCCTTGCACGCAACTGTTCAGATCACACCACTGGCCATATTCAAAGCTTGGATGCGGACCCAGGGATGAACCTATTTTTTTGTCATAGTGTAATTGCCATCACAGAGCTGCTATGAGCGAGGATCCTCTGGCCGCAAGGTACGTTCACTCATCCACCCACCACCACTGCCGAAGTTCCCAATCTCCACTTTTCACCACCATCAATATCAATCAAAAAGCTGCACATTTGGACTGACTGATGAATACATCGTCGTGTGCACTCCGTAGTAGCTTTGGAGATCCAAACGCTCAGCCACTCACACCGAAACAAACACCCAAAACCATCGCATTTCCGAGCCCCGTTTTCGAAACACCCAAGCCCTATCAGGGCTCTTTTACCGAGGCCGGCGGTCTTACTCCTCGCTTCGCGGAGGAGTATTCTGTCTTCAACGCCACCCCAGGCAATTTACGAGGTACACAAGGCATATTTCCTGACTTTGCCGGGGCAACTGCATCAGCAACATCTTCGTTGGGCCACAAACGTATCTTGTCTGCTGAGGGCTTTGCCGTCGAAATAGCAGCGCATGTTAATCACGCTTCATCCAACCCAAGCGCTTGTCTGCCACCAGTGGATCACGCCCATCGATCAATTTCCTCTCCCGACCAGTCCATCATACGAAAGAGTCCCTCGGCCACCATTTCACAGTCTCGATTAAGCCCTGCCTCGTGCAAGACTCCGACTTCATCGAAGAGGGCTCGGCGAGGCACCATTACCGAAACTGAACCGACGCAAGTCATATCACCCCCGCCCACAGCTCGAAAGGGAGGGCGCAAGCTCGTCCCGAAGCCCAGCAGCATGCAACATGACCAAGGTTTCGGTCATGCAGATTTTCATGATCCTTCACAGCAGGACATGGTAGCGTTCATGGGCAATGTTGGGGATATGTTTGGATATCCCATGTCAGCCCCAGCCGGTACGCAACCCAACTTCTGGGACCCATCTATGTCTATGGGCATGGATATTGATTTCGCGACATCGGGAACCCTTTTATTCCAACCCCCTACGGCATCGTCTCATCGCCATACTGGTTCATTTGATTGGAACAGTGACATTCAGCTTTTCCAGGATCCAAATGCCCCGCCATCCTCGAATCAAGAAAATTTACAACCTTCCGGACAGGAAAGGACACTGGCCCCAAAACCACCCGTGCCCAGCCCTGCCTGTACGAATGTTGGTTGTCACTCAATACCAGCAGCATATCCTGCTACTAATACGACCAGCATGGACGACGATCCGTTCGACATAAGCAACGCTAGTGACGCAGTTAACCCTGGTCTCCTATTTAGCCGCCCCCAGAGTGCAGCCAAGGGTGCTGATCTCGGCAGCTATGCTCAGTCTGGTTCAGCCGAGGCAGCAATTGTACAAAGAGGAAAAGTGCGAGGAGCAGACATCCGCAGGTCGAGTAGCTCCCGGGAGACGAAGAACAACACCGAAGTTCCAGATCGAGCAATCGCCAGCTCACCTGTGAAGGCGTCGGGAAGGCCAGGGCTCGGCCGAAGTGTCAGTGAAAGCCGAGGCAAGAAGCTCATCAAAAGAGGAGCCCTTCCGCTTTTAGCTCCTGCTGCAGCCAGGCCAGCTAGTGGTCCGGGGCTCCCGGCCAGCAATTCAACAACAGGTCGTGTATCAGGGAGGATATCGCCGTTCAAAAACCAGCAGCGCTTGACCAGTCTCGCATCCATACCTGAAACCTCCCCACACTCCCGCCCATGTACCTCGGTGCGGTTGTTCATCGATGCCCATGGACGTGCCCGAACGGAGATGACTATGGGTGGAGGGAGTTCTCTGATGATGGCTCGGAGTCGAAGCTCTCAAGACCTGGCGACAAGTCGGGGGGGCTATTGCTCATCAGTAGAGTGCGGCGAGGATTCTGATACGGATGACGAGCCGATCATCATCCCGAGTCGCAAAAACTCATTTCACACATCCTTTGCTCTTCCGGACCCCCGAAAACCCGTCGGTTCGATTTTTCACTCATCAAGGAGAAGTGTAAGCGAAAGAAGCAATAGCAACTCGGCCAACGAAGGAGAGAGCGAGGCAGAGACTGTGGTCAATGAGAGACCTGGCAAGGTCGGGGATGCCACGAGCGAGTTACGCAAAGTAGTTCAGGATCGACAGAAACGATCTCTGCGACTGAGTAGTTCAAGATCCCAACGATCGTTCAACACCACTCATCTACGCAATTTCCCTGGAGGAATCATTTCGCCGGCGAGTCTGACCGAGTCCAGTTGCGGCCCTGATAATGACGGCATGCGCTGTGTGTGCAACAATAGCAAGGCAGACGAGGGAGAAGGCTTCATGGTCCAATGGTATGTAACCACTGGATATGTTCTACAAGATTGGAAATGACTAACAAGACGGTTCCTTAGCGAGTCGTGTGAAATGTGGCTTCATGGACAATGTATCAACATTACCAGGCGAACGATGCCAAGCGTGTATATTTGTGGGTTTTGTGCGAATACACCCAACATGATCCGAAAGCGTACACGAGATAGCGAGCGAGAAAATGCGTTGGGTATCGGAACCGCGGTATCTCCGCTGGCGAACAAATTGTTCCGGTCTTTTCGGTAGGAAAATGCTGGTTGAAAGAGAAGAAAAGACGGCATTTTTGACATTTGTAATCATCATGGCGACGGAATTATGGGGTTTCTGCTTTTTCTAGAAAAATACTCGGCATCTGGATTAGTACATACTTGTTCATCAAATCTCAGCTTACCGGCATCGTGTGGGGAAAGGAGATGGAGATGAAATACGGGAAAGCATTATTCATGTTCATACTGGACGCTTGTCGTTGTTGTCGTTGTTCCCATGCATCCAGGGGTGGGCACCATTAGATAAGATGTGTTGCATCACGAGGCAATGTGAGCGAGTTGAAAAGCGGCAGACCATGATATATACAAGCTTATATTGACAAGTGCGAGGTTGACCAATAATGTATTCACGAAAAGGGGGCTCCGGCTGTAGACGAGTCAAGGTTCCTTCGTAGAGGCAGGTGTTGAAAGGTCAGACGACCAGCCATCATGTTGTTCCATCAGCGATGTACCACAAGTGGGCATGACGAGGGCCAGTCTTGTTTACGCATGGCGTCGCCTACTCGGCAGCTCTGCAGCTCGAATGGATCCCCTCCATTCACAAGCGGGGTTCTTATTGGGAAATATATATATATAAACACAGTTATCAGTGATATCTAAGCTGATAGAGTAGTGTAAGAGCAGAACCAAAGAAACGAAACGGAAGAGAGAAAAGGGGGGAGGGGGGGGGGCAGAAGAATAAATCCACACGGGGTAAGAGAAGCTAGCTGTGAGGACCAGATAAACAAAGGGTGCCAGCCAAAATTAGATACCGTCGACTTCGACCAAATCAGGGTTCCTTCCCATCCCATCCCATCTGACAGAGGGGCAGCCTGAGCGTGGGTATATGAAAAAAGGGGAGGCGACCATCCAAACTGCCGGTTCAATAGAGGTCCTGGCTTTTTTTTCCCCCTTCTCATGTTACTTTTGTCCCTTGCTACGTAGGATATGGAGCCTGTTGAACTCTCTTGTTTCGTATAAAGTTCTTCTTCTTCCTTCTTCCCTTTCGTCACTTTCTTTTCCTCTCTTGCTTTCTCACTTGTCAACCTTTTCTAGACACGCATCTGACCAATTTCTTTTTTTCGTCTTCACATCTTCTCTAAATAGCAAGCGCCTTGGGGTGCCGTTCTTTTCCAAGAAGAACGGTCCCCCGACACAAAATGACACTTGGAGGGGCTCTCCTCTGGAACTAGGTACATCAATCCATGTCGACACATACAAAGCCATATTGGGGTATCTCGGCACATGTACACGTCAAAAATACCGTAATCAGGGGGCCACTGTACGCCAATTGTTGAGGCGTTTTATTTGCCGCCGAGGCTGGGGAAGGCGGACTCATCCTTGGTGTTGATGGGAGCGGCACCACCACGGCCGCCGCGGAAGTTGCCTCCACGGCCGCGATCGCCACCACGCTCACCACCGCGTCCACCACGTCCGCCGCGTCCGCCGCGGCTGCTTCCACGAGAGCGCTCAGCTTCAACGTAGCGAGGGTCGAAGTCAAGGGTCTGCTTGACCTTGCGTTCACGCTCACGCTGCTTCTTGCCGTAGCTGCCAGAGATGAACTCCTCGTCCTCGTTCTTCTCGAGAGCCTTGGCATTGGCCCATTTCTTGTCGAGCTTGCTACCCTCGTTGGCCCCACGGACCTTGAAGCCACTCTCAAGGGCGAGCTTCTTCTCGGCCTGCTGGGCGAGGTAGTCGACGTAAGAGACGCTCTTGTCCTCGGGCTCAGTTGGCTCCTCGCCAGCGCCATCCTCAGCGAGGGCTTCCTTCCTCTCAGATCGAGCAATAGCCTCGCCAGCCTGCTCGTCCTTTAATTCAGCTTCGCCCTCGACGGCACCCCATGACTGGGCAGCCTGCTTCTCGGAACCACTACATCGAGATTCGTCAGTTTATATGTTGATGAAAAGACGGTGAGTGCCGTGTGACAGATGGGATGTGGAATTGAGCATACCCGTGAGCACCGGATCGAGTGGTGTGGCGGTCCTCGCCCTCACGGGGCCGGCGAGAGCCACGGCCTGCCGAATGACTCGTTAATACTTCCGACATTACGTCCCGAATCTCTGTAGAAGTAGCCGACAAGAAGGAGATCGTCATCGGGCCGACTCAAGAATGGAGACTTACTACCACGGACACGAGCACCTTGACCACCACGAGGACCATCTCTAGGGGCCTCTTCAGTGGAGCGAGCGTGGTTGTGGTCGCTACCGGCACCACGGTCGCGGAAAGCTGTTGACGAAATCCATCAGCGTCTCGCCCTCTGAACAATGAGAGTTTGAGGCACCTCGAAGCGATTTGATCACGTGTAGATCGGACCTACCAGCCTCATTTCCGCGGGGACCTCCGCGGCGGTTACCAGTGCCGCGAGTGGGAGCAGCGGGAGCCTGGGGCTCAACAGTGCGCTTGGTGGTGCGAGTGGCAGCCTTGTCGACGGTCTTAACGGGGGCAATGGGCTTGTCCTCGCCGTCGTCGTCGTTGCCTGTTGATATGGTGTCGCGCGTTAGTCAAGATGATGGTTTGAGCTTGGCTTAACTCGCGAGCAAGACATCTCAGCCATGATGCATCCAAGGACGGCCAAGGGACATTTCTAATCGAACGCGAAGGATTGGGCAATGTCCATACCGAAGTAGGCGAAACGGTTCTACAGCATCGGACAGTTAGCTCTGCAGTCACTATGAAGTGGACGGCAATGGCCAGAGACCACGAGAGCAATCAGCATACCTGAGAAGCGACCTGGGACATCTTGATGGCCTTTGGTCGGCTACTTTGCAATTGTCGGTGTCGGCGGTCGGGTGCTACTTGTGGAGGAAGGGGGAGGTGCTTAAGATGGCATGACCTCGGGGAGGATTAAGCGCGCAAAAGTCTCTTCGGGGGGGGTGAGAGGTGATGAGGCGCCGGCAAAAAAGAGTCAGTCAGCAGCTGTGGACTGTGTGCGGACTGGAGTGTGGTTTGATGGCGGTGGGAAGAAACTGCACGATCCGCTCGTTCTGGGGTCGCTCTACTTGTTGGTGCAGACCCAGACGGCCAGACTAGCAAGTAGGCACAACCAAGCAACGCACGCAGCGGCCTCGGTGCCTGTACGTAGCTGCTTGCTGGCCCACCTTTTCGCTTAATTCCGTAATTTTTTGTGGTGGATTCTGTTATTAGGGCTCCGCGCCGGCATCTGTTAGCCGCGCGCAGCCCTTGTCTGTGTGTGGCACTATTAGCAGGCCCATGCCCGGAGCAAGCCACACCAGCACAACATCCAGCCCACAGTTCAGCGAACAGTGAAACACCGTGAAACCCAGCAAGGACTGGTCCGCCTTCATCTCGGGCCAATCATTGGCCTCGGATGCAAGATCGTGACAGGCACAAATTCAGATGCTTTTTTTTGCCCAACGCTCCTCTCTTTCAACTCTCGTGATTTTGTCCATGTCAATTGAGAATAAAGACTACTCCATGCCATCTATCGTAATGATGTCTACATTTGTTCGTGTTTTATACCTCTTAGGCACGGAGAGTACAACTAGGTTCCTAGGAATCGGTCGAAATTCTTTTTTAGTAGCCAAGTCCACGGCATGGCTCTGAATGTCGCTTCCACCGCTCATCTCGCCCATCTCGCTCAAGGGGGCGAGCAATCCATTGCTTTCTCATCGGGAACCCAGAAGAGACGGATTGTTGATTGAACCTCACTGTATCATCTTCCAGAACATGCTGCATGTGCCACGGGATAGGCTTCGAAGGATATGGCCGAAAAGAGTGTCCATTGATAGGATCGTTCATGTTCACCCAGAACATGGGTAGCTCTCGCTTCCCTTCTGTTTGATTGTCCCCATTTCCGTGGCCCAACTGTTCGTTGGTTGCTTTCGATGGCCAGCAACTCCCGAGCTGATCTCTGGGCCTCTTAATCCATCGACGTCTCGTCACTCCTCCATCAATCAAATCGATTCTCTTCAGTCCCCGTTGAAGTATTCCCTGCTCATCCAGCGAATCAAGCTCGCACTCGACAGCACATAATGCACAAAGAGGCGACTGCAAAGTTTCTGCCCTTTGGCTCTTCTGGCCGTGATCAATATCCTTATTTGTATCGGTTGCATCTTTTGGCGGATCCAGCACACCTGTGCACAACTTTCGACTCCCGTAGATCAAGCAGCCATAGCAAACTCGATGCCAGAAACACCATCCAAAGCTCACGCAGTCTGCTTCTCGCAGGACCAACTCCCCGCATGCCCAGCATATCGAGAGGTCGATAATAATGACGTAGCACTCGGCACAGGTGAGCCGCGCAGACTGTCCAAGAATATGGGGTTTCTGAGCCGAAAGACGATAACAGAAAGTACACGTGAATACATCAGGCTCAAAATGTGCATTTGGTGCCATTCTGTGCAAGCTGATTTGGTTTGGGTATTCCACCCATGGGTCTCATTCGGAAAGAGCAAACGTCCGACTGTGAAAGGAGAGCTACGGCAAAGAGTGACAACGCTGTGGAGTGACAGCTGATGCTCAAACAAACACGAAATTAAAAGAGAAAGAGTGGATCGAGCCTCGATCTCGAAGTCGAAAACTGATATTGGTAAAAGTAAAAAGTAAGTGTTATTGAGAGATGAAGTTGAGAGGGAACCAAAAGACGTTGCTTCTGTGTGCCTGCACACGTTTTTGCGGCTGAAGACAATGAGGCCAGGATGAGGAAGGAGCTCCTCATATTCATTCTTGCTTGTCATGGCCCCAACATAAGTAGCAGTCAAGGTTGAAACATCATCCATCAAGTAACGAAATTTATTTAAATTCAAGAGTGCTGAGACTCATACAGCTTATATTCACAGTTTTCCTTTGCGCCAATATCCATCCAAGGTCCTATGAAGGGAAGAGAGAGAGAGAATGAAAAAGCGAACGCGAACGCGAACGCCGAGTACCCGCGCCATCCTAGGCAGCATGTTCCCAAATGCTGAAGAACAAATCAAGCAGCCATTGTCAAAAGTTTGCTGCCTGGGCGCGCCAACCGCTGGCAGTATTTGTACAAGTTACAAGTTGTCCTCCCCCTATTTTAACGAGAAGAGACGGTGTCCTTCTATCGAGAAATCGGCCAGAGTGGTGGTGACACGTTCACCCAGAACGCTCCGAACTCTCCCATCTGGTTTTCCCAACGAGTCTACCAAAGTCTCAAGAATACCAACTTCTATAGCTAAACGCGATTCTTTGGTCGAGAAAGCATATTCAGGCGACTAATGCTGAGACCACCCGTCTTCTTTGACGGGCTTGTAGTTGCAGGAGTACGGACTGGTTTTCGCCCAGGGGTGCGATTCTTGAGAGTCTTGCTGGGTGTACGAGTAAAGCGATTTGTCTGGGTGACACTAGCGACGCCAGACTTGACAAGTCTGGGTGCTAGTAGTTCTTGGCCCTCTGGCACATTCTCGTTCTTCCGCTTCTTCGCGGCGCGGTCACCGTCGAAATCATCCTCATCTGCGCTAGCTCGATGACGTTTCTTGTTCTGCATCCCATGGGCTGTGCCGGAAAGCAGTTTTATGGGCGTTGGATCTTTATTCTCCTTGTTGGGATGCGAACTCGGTGGTGCTTGCGTAGGAAAGCTCCCAGGCATATTCTTAGAACCGGCAGGGCCACTCACATGCCGCACGCTAGATTGGCCAGGCGAAGCACCGAATCCTGACGATTGGGTATCAGTAAATTTGATGGTGTGGTCGCTTCGAAACGTAAATGTGCCTGGTCGAGAAGGAGGTCCAGAAACAGCTCGACATGATGGGCTGTCAACCAATCGTTTCAAAGGCGAGAGATCTGGATACAAGGAGTGGCTAGTACTTGATTTGGCCAGGACTTCGTCAAGTGCTGGATAATGCGTCTCAATAGTTTTCAGTGCCGGGCGAAGCTTAAAGTTGCTAGCTCTTTGCGGAGAAGGAGAATTTTGTGCATTCACAGCTGAGACAACATCAGGTGTGAAGGTCACGCGCTTCGTCAATTGGCGGCGTGGAGTCGTGAGTGGTATAGGGGGTAACTCCTTATTGATCCTTGGTGCATCTGGAATTTGTGAAATTTGAGGGGCCGGTATGGCACTCATGCCATCCTCAGATGAGTTTGTAGTTCCTCGCAGAATAGACTTGACTCTGCTAAAGCTCCTGGGGCTGATAATGCGGCGCTTGAGATTGGCGGCTTTCGAAACCGTAGAATTCAAAGTACTAACCGAAGTAGACTTTGGCAATGAATTCAAACTAGTTTTCGAGGGCGAATGAACTAGGGACACTGTGGGTTTGATCGTCGGTTTAGTAAAAGCTGGTGAGGGGGCCACTGGCGCCTTCTTAGGACTAGCAAGTCTAGAAAATATAGAGCTGGACTTGCTGGGCGACGTGGTGAACGATTTGGGCCGCGTAGTGGCCGAATCATCCTCTTGTCGCTGTTTGACTCTCTTCGCAGCAGATATCGATGGTGGCGCTCTGGCAGCAGTCGAGAATTTCCCTGGTGTCGAATTCGTGTTGTGCTTCTTCGCGATTGTCTGCCTGTCGCGGTCACTGTCGTCAAGATTGGCCGCAGAAGATTTCCGTTTCAGATTAGGCTTCGACCGTGCGATTCGAATTTCGTCTTCGTCCATCTTGCCAGCGGATCGCAATGCTCCATCAGTCCTCTGAGAAGTCGGTGTAGAGTCCAGGTTGGCCTTGGACGGAGTGCGCTTCAGTGCTTTGACTGGAGTAAAACGACCCTCTTGTGCCCTCCAAGCAGATGCATGACCCTCAATCGAATCCATTTTCTTGAACTCGGCCATATGAGCAGAACTGAACCGCCCAACTTTACCCTTCGGCTTCGCAAATTGTCTGTCTGCAATACTCACACCGCCCTCGGCCTCTCGCTGTGCCACCAGTTCTGCCTTGATTTTGGCTGCTTGATCGCGGATCTCGCTCAGCATACGCTGAGCGTCACTACTGAGCTCCGCGTCGGCAGCTTTACGGGCAATTCGAAATGTGAAGTTCGAATTAGGTATGCTATTGACCTTGGAAGGAGTTCCATCTTGGCCGTTGGGAGCCCGGCCTTCCTTGGGAATGTCGGCAAACCCGAGCCTGAGGGCGGAGGAAGGGGCACCAGTGCTGGAGTGGAATCTGCTAGGATGCATTTCGCTGCGGGGAGGCTTCAAAGCAGAGGAAACTGGTGTAGTCGGTTCAGGCATCGGTGAGTGCATGGATGTGTCTGCGTTTACGCGCCTGCCTATATTTCGGGACGGCGTCTCATCTCCTTCGGCGACGGATCCCAGTTCTGGAGTGGCTTTTCTCTGCGTGCAAACTCTGGTTAGATACAGCTTCGGTGAAGGTGAACCGTACCACATGATGTTCGCACGTGGAGAAGGCATACCTTAACAGCGCTGGCACTGGCCAACCTGGCCGACCGTCGACGAGGCGGTGACATGATTGTGCTATCGTGTAGTCCTCACCAATAGCTCAGCCAGTATAGTTAGTTAGTATTGAGGATAATTCTGTTAATAGGAGGGCGGCAATGCGCGCAATGCGGGCCAGAGAGGAGCAAAGCAGAGGAATGTGATGTGGTGACGGTGTATGATGTCAAGTGGGCAAAAAAGTGGTAGTTTGACGGATGGGGCTTTGTTGATGTTCATGCAGGACGGTTTGTTTACTTCACGTGGTCCAAGCTTCCAAGCTACGCGACATGCCGTTGTTGGGTCAGTGGCACGAACGGTGTGTAGTGTGATATACACTGTGTCTACACTGTATACGCACTGTTCACTGGGTAGCTGATACCGAACCAGCGTCATGAAGCATCTGAGAGGCAGCGATTTGTCTACCGACTCGTTGAACCATTTTAATCCAGCCGCGGCAGCTGCGGGTACTTGTGTCTGTCACAGCCTATGTGATTTCCTGAACGATGAAAATACTGAACCATTTTTGCTTCCCACTGCGATTGTCGGCTCCAACTGAAAAGCCGTGTTGCCCTGATGAGGCAGGCCACCGTACGGATCCGTAGAGTCAACAAAATTGGGGGACTAGTCCGTACTGTCCATGTTCACAGTCGCGGCTGGGCCTTCTCTCTTTGGGCAATTGGCCCCCACTCGAAACCCATGGTGGGTCAGGGTACTCATTCCTTGCCGTCCCTCACACGGAATCCAAACAGTCCACCCACCAGTTTTTAGTGTGGCTCACGTCCATCAATCTTCGTAGCATTATCAAGTTAATTATAATGGGTATAACACCCGCGATAGCTTTAATAATATCAATACCTTTAAAAAAACACAGAAAACACACGTATTATACCTATTGTAATTAACTTAATAATGCTGCGAAGATTGATAGACGCGAGCCACACTAAAAACTGGTGGGTGGACCGTCTATCCCGATTAGGTAACGGCATATGCGTGTTCAATTTTTGACATATGCGTGTTTAGAGGTCCAAACAGTCCAGGCAGGAGGAAGATGTCTGGCAGTGCATGCAAACAAGAAAAGCCATTGTTTTCCTTGCCTGCGACGGCGCCTAGTAGTAGCGGATGATCCAATTGCCATACCGTCTACTGCGATTGCTCATCCCCCCTTTGGTTGAAGACGTCGCGTCTACGGACTACATCCGCGTCCGCCACCAGAGGAGACAAATCTCGGCGTCTTCGATTGAGCTTCCAAACACTGGAATCATGCTGCAATAGTACCAGTGACAACAGTCCTTCTTGTAATGATATCTGTTTTCATTCCCGTCGTTTCGCGAGCCATCGCAATAATAGTCCGTCCATCAATCCCGAGTCCCGAGAGAAAAATCCGGGTCTCCCGGACTCCTAAAAAAACCATCCGATAGTCAAGTGGCACTTGTGACCTCCTAGCCCAGTTTAGGAGGTGGCTTGTTTAGGCGAAGGCGTCCAGAAAATTTCCGACGTCGAGATATCCTCTTTTCCGCAGATTACAAGGCGATTGGTATTAGCACGCTTCTTAAGGCTTCTTTAGGCCGTCTAGCATTGGGGTATCCCTTTGCTAGCGTAGACTAGCCACCATGTCCCGTCAACTCTTTTCTTGTGCTGGGGTTTTGAAGGTATATTAACTTCCGGCGTAGCTCACCACTATACGATTAAAAGAAATTGCTACTGCATGTTCGTCACTCGCTTTTGCGCAATGAGACAGCTTTTTTATTTTCTTTGTTTGCTGGTCATCAACATCCGCCAGCCACCATGCGAACCTGCACAACCTCTCCGAGATAGAGGACTTCAACAAGACGGGGGAGATGGGTTGATGGGAGTGGTGATAGAGAGGACGGGAAAACGCCGGCGAGATCGGTGGACCAGCATGAACTGCCATGAACTGCTCTGATCTAGAACTGTTAGCTGAAGAGACCGGACCAGACCCCGTCAAGACAGGGGAGTGCCAAAGCGGGGTGTGCCCCCCATTACAGAAAACGTGCCTCGGTTTATTAGTCGACTCACACTAGTCCGTACGGAGAACGGAGTACATACATATGTATAATGTACAGTGAGTTGGTTAAAGTTACACACTGCTTTCTTGCATTAACTCCGTACACCATTTTGCGCTCCCGCTCTTGGGCCGGCCAACCCGTGATGGAACAGTGGACAGGGTTGGGTCCACGAGCAAGATTTGAATGGATGAGGGGAAACCAGAGACAGACCAGGTGATGTGATGTGCTGGCTTCAAGCGCGCGATTTCATGTTGACACTCGGTGAAGGCCGTTGACGAAGCATGGCTTGGAAAACAGTTTGCACCATCGGCGGCTGTTCGGCTTGGCTTGGTACTATTGATTATCATGATAGTCATGGTGAGCCTGTTGAGCATTGCAAAGCGGCGTTCAGAGTTGTGTGCGGAGTACGGAGTATTGCCTCAAGAATGCCGAGTCAAGAATATGCCACGAGCATGACGAAAGAAAGGGAAACTGATTGTCGGGGTCCAAATGTACAGAAAACCCGCCTGGGACCAACAAGTCCGACCTCGCTCCACTGCATAGTTTGGTGTTTCGTGAGGAGAGTTTGGGGGCACGGGGGCACGGCGCTGTTCTCGGCCGGGGTTGGGGGCTACTGGGCCCTGGTAATCTGGGGCCTTTGCACACGAACAAGACCCCAGACCACTATGTACTACAGACCACCCACTGGAACTGCCCCAGCGCGCAAGTTGTGCGAATGTTCCGGAAGGTGGCAGGTCGTCTACAGTGACAGGTGTACAACTTCCGCCCCCCCACTGTACCTTGTTGGGCGCTTGGACGAATGGAGCAAGACACAGCGCGGCAATCCAGGATATGGGGAGGGGGCGTTTGCAACAGAACCAATGTGGCACCAGCGTCAGCGTCCTCGCTGTGGACATCTGGACATGGCAGCGCGACGGCGTGCAGCTGGCGCCTGGCGAGCCGGCGACTTCATTTTTCGGGGCCTGCGAGGCATTGCGTGCATTGTGTAGTGTGTAGTCCCTACGTCCGTAACATTGTCAGAGGCAGAGACGGACCCCTCCTCTCCCAGCCATGATAGTGCATACATAAAAGCGACGGGGACCGACGCTGCTAAAGTCAAGTCCATCCGACTTCATCATCACTGAGATCCAGATCCAGGTCCAGATCAAGCACCGCTTTTCAGGAACGACAATTGCATCGCATCTGCTTCTCGCCTCGCCCTGCAGCCAGATTTCCACTGCTGTCGGCTCTGGCTTGCCTCGTGTCTGGTGCCTTGGTGCCTGTTGGTCTCCCCCGCAGTGCTTGGGTCGATTTATTTTCTCGCCTTCCCTTTCTCTCCCCGGTCATTGCCGCCAAATCCATCATTGTCTTACCTGCCCTTTTATCTACCAAGCAAAATCTTGATCGTTATCACAACGACGCAGAGAGCCTCCGACTTCATCCTATCGCTGTTGTACCCCGCGACTCGTTCCTGACAATTCGCTCTCCTTCGGGAACCTCCGGCCTATCGTTGACGTTCTTCGTCACTTGCTACCGGTTTGTTTCCCTAGAGACTGGGGCGCTTGCCGCACGGCGGCTGTCATCTTGAGAGGCCCTGCGCCGTGACCCTTGGGATGGCCGACGATATGTCCATCGACAAAAAGCCCAATCCTCCGCATCGTGACGAATCCGATGACTCTGTTGACTCCCCTCTTGAGGGAGACCACAATGCATCAGCACCTGCCTCCGGCCACAGCAACAACCCCATCCAGGACGCCCAACAGCCCAAGAGGAAGGGCGGACGAAAGCCGGTGAGTCTCATACAACTGCCTGCCCCTCACTTACTTTGAGCCAGACGAAGAGTACCTTCACCAGACCGCCGCACAACTTCATCCTTGCCCTCACCTCACACCTTGATAGGGCTGCCACGAGCATGTGCAAACAACTCATGCTGTCCAGCGCTATGCACTTCTCGTTTCAATACCACCACCAACTTCCTTCCCTCTACCACGCGCTGTCCCCCTCTCATTTTCAATTTCCACCCAATTTTTCTCTACGCCCGACAATCTCTTGAAATACTCCGGCCGTACTTCACTTCTCGACGTGCACACAGCGCACATACGATGAGCCAGACTAAGTTGACTGACATGAAGGTGTCAGATATACGCAACATCTGAGGAGCGCAAGCAGCGGAATCGTCAGGCTCAGGCCGCATTCCGCGAGCGCCGAACCAAGTACATTAAACAGCTTGAGGAGACGATTCGGGTTCATGAATCCAACTTGCATAATCTCCAGTCCGCTCATCGAAACGCTGCCGATGAGTGTTTGATGCTGCGGTACAAAAACTCGCTGCTGGAGCGAATCCTTCTTGAGAAAGGTCATTCATTACTTACCAGCGATGACAACTCCACTTTGACAATGACGCCGGATGGATATTAACAAGGCTTCTGTTTCATTAGGCATCGATGTTCAGGCTGAATTGCAAGCAAAGGCCGACAGCCCTAATCTAGGCTCGGCCCATGTTCCCCGGAACATTGTACAACCGCCGACCATCCAGAGACCTATCATGAATCGGCAGCACCACAATCGCAAGTCCAATTCAAGCATCGCACCTAAGCTGGAGCCAGTCGGCAGCGGCTCGCAGGCTCCCAAGTCAGCCACCTCACCGAAGAGCCGCCCTACCCCTTCGTCTCATTCAAATTCGCCCACTAATGCGGGCTCAAAGTTTTCTCCTGCTCATTCTGACAGCATCTCAATGCGAGGATGTATTTCAGGCCTCGGCCGCCAGCAAATGTCCCTCAGTGGCGCAATCCAAGCCCCCCGAAGCTCTGTACTGCAGACTGCTACACCCCGCAGCTCTGTAGCTGGCGCCGGAGCCTCCTTCTACCCAACCCCTTCATTCCAAAATCATGTCGACCCGTTGGGTGAGTCACTCTAGGAACATGCACGAGTAGACTTGTCTGCTGAGTCACTAACATAATCTACAATGGCAGATCACGAGTACGATAATCAGGCCGACATGGTCGATGATTCTGAGCTCGAAACTCGTAGCGGATCTGGTGGTTTCAGCGTCGCTTTCAACAGTGACACAACACAACCCATGTTACTCTCTCCAACTTCTACAGGCCCCCCGCACCATGAACACGGCGGCCATCACGCATCGGTTTCTGGACAGCATTTCCCACCGACGACCACGCTCCTCGATCATCAGGACTGGGACCCCTTTGGCTTGAGCGCCAGCATGGCTTTCCCCAATCAACAATTCTCCTTCGATCAAACCAGCATGCGATGACGGGGCTGTAGACCCCTTTCTCTACAACGAATTGCACCAACGGTGCACTCATCTCGTCAACCAGAAAACCATGTCAGTACGAGTACAGTTGTCACGACGATCTCAAAATCAGTATCCGACGCACGTATAAATGAAAGAAAAAAACAGAAGAAAAAAAAAACCCCGACCAACTGTGGCCCCTCAGCACGAGCTTCAACGACAACACCCGAGGACAGGCGAAGCATTCGGCAATACATGAATTTGAGCCCGACTGTTCAGCGCATAGCAACGGTCTCCCAGTGGAAACACCGAACCGGATTCATTCACGAAAGTGATGTCTTTGCTCTGCACCAATATGGGGCCCCGCTGTATCCGTGTCTAACACGAAGTTGGCTTGCGTGGAGACACGCAAGTCTTGCTCTAAGCTGAGAGGCTTGAAAAAGGAACGAGCATTACATGTCAACACCGTTTGAGCGAAAATTTGTTACGACCTATTATCATTGTGGCTGCGCCGATTCTATTACAATTGTCGTTTTTTTATAAAAGTTATTATTGCTTGGCCAGTGCTGTGTTGTGCCCACTATTCACCGGCGCTTCTTGTGGCGTGATGTCTGCGTCCCTTCCAGGCGTTCTGGCAGATCAGTCTATCAGGATAGACAGATTTGACTAATAAAATATACCAAGCGATTCGAAACTCCACGAAGACGGGGCCTAGCAAACGGAACCCAAGGCATTAGGGGGAAAAGGTTCATGCAGAAGTGATGTGAAATTCATACTGCATTAAAATGATTTCTTTCGGCGCCGGCGGGCAGATGGAAATTCGTGTTCTCGGAAACATACACAACGACAAATGGAACAAGAACACGTTTAATTCAATGATTTTACGCCAACTCAGGCAGTCGATAGTTTGCAGGATGTGTTTCTTCTTCTTTTCTATCCGCCTCACTTCTTTAGCGTGTTTTAATATGACGCTTCTTCCTTCTCGGGATTTGTCTCGTGGCAGTTGCCTACTATGTTTCGTGTACATCAGATATATCGGCATTGGGACAGAAATTGATGGTAGCATTGGTTGCCAGGAAGGCCATTTGAATGAAGATGGATTCTCCTCGGAGCCTGGCGGGCGGATGACGATAATGTTGACGCTCCGGCTCCGTCTACGGAATATGGCACCGATGTTGGGTGTGATGATGCTGATCTTGGACACGGAGCTTTGATGAGCAAGGGGGGAAGAGGACCGATGGCCAATGGGTACTAACTACTTGTCCTCTCTCTCTCACTCTACCAAACTGCTTCCGTCAAGCCAACGCCTGGTCGGTGTGGAGGAGGCGTGTCTCAGGTCCGTGTGAGCATGACATTGAAGGGGAGACATTTCTCGCATCACGAGGACGGCGAACAGCGGGCTGGGGTGAGCGGGTCTCGGCCAAGTATGGTGGGTGCGTACCACTTTGGTGCGCCATAGCGAGGGCGGGGAAAGAGAGAATTCCAACAAGAACGTATCGTGAGATTCAGCAAGAATGTAGATTCTGTCGACATGGCGCCGTATGTCAAGTATGCGCTGGATCCAGTAGGGTATCCCTCAGTGCATGGCATTGGTGGCGTGAAATACGGAGGGGTACGGAGCACAGCACACAGGATATTGGCATTGCATGGATCTTGTAATACTCGTCCGACTTTCGACTTGTGTGAGTACGATGGCCGAGATGGCCGGATGGCTGACTGGGTGGTGGTTTGATTGGTTGCTTGGTGAGCAACTTCCTGTTATGTGTAGAGCATGTGCGAGGTGCAAGCAAGTGCCAAGATTTGGCCGTGCGTCGTGTCGTGGCTCACTCACTCTCAAATGTGGCAGGCATGCTTATTTCCCCGGTTTCACATCTCCACAGAGCTCATGCGGGAAAAACTGTGCGTGGGCGGCGAGCCGGCATCACATGACTCTGGTTTGTGTTAGGAGGTGGGTGATACGGAGGACAACACCCTCGTCCTCGTCCTCTCCGTCTGGAATTCGTCATTCTAATCGTGTTTAAACTTTCGAGGTCGAAACGGCTGGACGAGAAGCAGCATGTCTTTCTTGTTTTGTAGTTGTCGTCATTGCATCAAGAGCGAGGTGTAGAAGGCAGATGTATCCGGGGCATAAGCCAGACAGAGATGATGAATGGTAAGTGAGTGTTGTGGAGGACGGGCTCGTCAGTGTAGTCTCGTGATAATTTTATTTTCTAACAAAAAGTTGAGTTGAGTTGATCGTCATCATCATGTCTTACAGCGTCATCACCAAGACCCAGAGAACACCAAGACTGGCCAGTAGTGCGCGCGTCACTGCCGACAAGAGCACTCCGGCCTGGCTTTCATCGTCGCCCCATAGCTTGACGGCGGCTCCTCTTGTCTCGGAAGCCTCGTCGATGCTGCACACCACTCGACATTCCTCTTTGTTGACGGCGGCAGAATCTCGGGGATCCAACTGTGCTCCTGTCCCGTCCCGTCGAGTTGTCGTCTTCTCGGTGGTGTTATACTGCATTTCAATCCACTGGATCTGCAGATTCGCCTCGCTGCCTATACTCATGTTGCCGCTCCAAGAGCCGCCGTCGCTCCACGCGTTGAAATTGATGCCCGCTGGGTCGCGGGGCACTTGGAAGGCTATGCTGGCGACTTGTTGGCCGTCTACGTACCATGTGCTTCGCATGGGCGTCCAGTCCAGCCTGTGGACTGCCCAGTCTGTCCATTCTTTCGCGTAGGGTAATGTTGCGTTTCTCGTGGTACGGAGGTTAGCATCACCTCCCTGGCCTTGGCCTCCGTCAGTGGTGTACGAAGGCTGGTTCGTGTACTGGACTTTGTTTCTGGGCCCGCGCGTGAGCATCTCCATGTCTGCCTCTTGGATGTCTGCTGGGGATTCGGCATCGCGGTAGGTGAATACTGCGGATACGGCGCCGGGACTGCCTGTTGTGCGGGCGAGCGTACGGAGAGATAGGTAATGGTAAGTGGAGGAGAGGGCCTGGAATTCAGACGAGGTCTGAAAGGTGGGTTGTCGGGACGTCCGCATGGTGAGATGTGTTCTTGGGGGCGAGTCCGACGAGGAAGAGCCGTTGTCGGCTTGGATGTAGATGTTGTTGGGGGAGTTGATCATCAGGATGGTGGCGTCGCCGCTGAGCGTGCCTGACTTGGAGTTGTTCCATGATTGAGCCTGCCATGTCGATGTCCAGAGGGGGGATGTGAAGAACGAGCTGGTGGGAGGGGCCGAGGATGTGTCTTCGGGGGAGGAGATGATCTCTGAGATGCTCCTGGAGGCGAATTGGGTGAGGTTGCGAAAGTCGAAGAATCGGTGGGTCTTGTAGAATGATGGCTCAGTGCCGTTGGTGAGGTAGCATGTGCATCTGGAGTCGGAGATGGGCGTGGCAGCTGCGAGAGCGACGGTGTTGAGGGATAGAGAGGTGATCAGGAAGACAAATTGGCGATGATGCATCGTGAAAACAGTCTGATCTCGAGGATTGTTAGAAATTGTCGGCGCACGAGACCCATCCTTGTCTGTGCTTCGCAATAAGAATGTAGATTTCGATTTTTGTAGTCAGCGGGCATGTGAATGAAGCCCGTGATATCAGGGTTGACATGTCGACATGACGCGAGGGTCTCAAAACTTGTCCATTGGGTTTTGGAGGGGGTTTGGTTTCCCAGCCAAGCAAACCTTGGGTGTTGGATATTGCAGCCTCACATCTCAGACATCCCTTTTCTTTCGTTGAAGCAGGCACCCGTATCGCGTTTGTTAGTGTGATCCGTGCCGTGCTTCGTTTGTCAATCTATTCAAAGACCTCGCTTCGTTTGTTGATCAATCCTTCCATTGATCAGGTTCTCTGTTCATCCTTGCTCTTCGTTGATAGATCTTGAAGCTTATATATAGCTTCCCTTTCCTTCCGATAGATTTCCTGGCCAGTTAATCATCATCACCTCTTTTCATCACTTGCATCATCTCACATTCGGAGGGTGTTATAATGCACGTTGACCTTGATCCTTTACCATCCTGCCACGCCACTCACGACTTGTACTTGCTGCAATGAGATATTATTACGCGTATTAAGAAGCTGGCTCGCTTTCAAGAACCAAAATTTCAAGTCAATGCTGCTACATTTTCCCTTTTTATGATTATGCTATTGCAGCAAGTATTAGCCGTGGCAAACCTTCGGAAGGTATTGTAATGCACATTGACCTTGGTCTTTTACTATCCTGCCATGCCACTCACGACTTATACTTGCTGTAATGGCATTATCATGAAAAGGGTAAATATAGCAGCATTGATTTGAAATTTTGGTTCGTGAGAGCGAGCCAGCTTCTTAATCCGCGTAATAATATCTAAACGCAGCTCGTACTCAATAAATGGGAGAAATTTAACAGGTGGTTGATAAGTAGGGCGATTATCTAGAAATCTTCTTCAGGCATTTAATGCCATAGGATCATTATACTACTGCTGACAGTATTTGGCGGCGCGCTATCGAGCTTAAATGTATCGATTATTGCGTGTTCAAGATGCTGATGTAGATGGGAACTCGACGAGGTGTCAAGGTATCGAGGGGAAAGGCTAAGTGTTCAACCGATTGTCGCTGTTCGTTGGCAATCTCTGGTTGGACTGCGTTGATGTAGCGATGGAGCCTTCAATTTTCTCTGGCGTTGTCTCCGACATTTGTAAGGTAATTATGAGATAATAATTCCTCTTCTTTGGTTCTGGCTGCTCTGACTGCTCTGGCTGTCGTAGCGCGCAATTACTGCCATCTGTCAGGGTATCAAGGGGAAAGATAATTCTGCTCTTTCTAGCTATAGCCCGTGGGGTGACAGTTGCGAATTTGTGAGAAGGGGCGTTGCGAAAGTGGATTTTTCACTGCCTGTCTAATTTAGATTTAAGAGGCCCCACCCCAACTTCCCCCCACACTCTACCAGGTATCTCGCAACTCGGCCTCAAAATTTTCCGCTCATTCCAACCAGACTTAGACTTCTCAAGCATCCGACCAAGTGCCGCGCTGGCTGACTTGCATAATCCAGGGATTTCAATTTTGCCTTGGAGAATTCTTCTTTTTTTTCTTTCTTTTTCTTCTCTGCATTTTTCTTCCCTTTTTTGGCATTTTTTCGGGAGAGACTTTCCAGTCATTTTGCTGCTACAAAGCCCCATCAGCATCAATCATATTCATCCGATCTTGCTAAGTCTCAGGTCCATAAAACGTATCATGATGTAAATCCGCCACATTCGGGATGCTCACCATTGTAGATGACAGATCCCTTCGCACCTTGCTTTGGATAAGAGCAAATCTCTTCATACAGCGTTCCTAGCCATGCCTGCTACTGCTGATACCCCCGCGTCGCCACAGCCTACGAAAGAGTCCCCAGTCGCGGCGCCGCAACCAAAAGAGATCGAGGACGCGACCGCGCAGGAGGGCCGCCCAGACGCAGACACTGCCTCCCCGACGTCGCGATCAGCATCTGCGGACAAGGAGGAAGGCGAGGTCGATGGCGAAGACGAAGAGCAAATCGCCTCGGCGCCTCCTCTGCCCAGTGAACCCGTCCCGGGTTCTTCTGGACCACCGCTACCACCAAACGAAGCCGTGCCGCAGGCCGACGACGGATGGGACTGTCTGTGGGATATCAATACCCAAGCCTGGTTCTTCTACAATCGCTTCACGGGCAAGACGCAGTGGGACAACCCGCGCGCCTCGAACCCGTCAACAGCAGACTCGGCTGTAGCGCCGTCAAATACACCTGCACCTGCACCTGCAGCTCCAGCTTCATCATCATCAATCTCGACAGCCGCCGTAGCGAATGGTGCCGCCCCCCCATCCAACGACGCCATAGTGCGAGGGTACAATCCCGCCATCCACGGCGACTACGATCCCAAAGCCTGGTATGCCCAGAAATACACCCAGCCCGACGCATCATATGTTGCCCCCGAGATGCCCAGTATGGAAGACGAGCCGTACGTCGCCACGGCAGGGTTCAATCGCTTCACGGGCCATTTTCAGCAATTGGACGCGGGACCAGGTCGGCACACCGACGAGGCGAAATCCAAGCGGCAGATGAATTCATTTTTTGATGTCGATGCCGCTGCGACTGCGGACGATGGGCGCAGTCTCAAGGCTGAAAGATCAAATCAGAGGATTTCGAAATCGGAGCTCAAGGCTTTCAAAGAGAGGAGAAGGGCTAAGAAGGAGGAGAAAAGGAGAGCATGGCTGAGAGATTGATTGATTCTATTTCCCCGTTCGACATAAGGGGGTTTCCACCGTGGCCTGGCTTCCTCGTGTATGAGGAAAAAGCTGAATGGCCATTTCGAGGACACGGTCATGAGGCGTACTTTGGATAGGCGTTACTGGCAAGTTTTATCTGCTCGCTATGTGAGCACAGGATAAAAAGACATGGGGACCTTTGTTTCCCTTTTTTTAATGAGAATCTATCTCCTGTTTCAAAAATACATTGTGTTTAGGACAATGGCTTCTCCTCAAGGCTATGTTATCATGACGAGAGCCTGAGCATCAGCCTATATAGTGTAACCCAACTATTTTAGAATCGAGATCCTTTCCCAATGAATTCTAGTCCTGGCGGTCGATGTTTGTCTTCTCTAGTTGACATAGATACTGCTTTGACCGATTCATGCACAACTGTTGCGTCTGTCCATTTCCGCCAGTATTTGTAATATTGGCCATCTATACGTCCTCGTCCTCGTCTTCATCGTCATCGAGCTCCATGTTCAGATGAACGCTCACATCACTATCGTCGTCATCATCTTCCTGCTCTTCAGTAGGAGGGATCGCCTCTGGGAGAATGGCTACTGCCGGTGGTTGAGCGATCTCCTGGCGCTTTGACGGCGCGACACCCACGTCTTCGTGCTTGCGTTTGGTGGGCGAATCTCCCGTCGATGTGGCCTTCACATCGGCTGTATTGGTTTTGCCGGGCGTATTGGCCTCGAAAGGGTTGTTTTGAATCGGTAGGCTGGCGTTTCTGGTTCCATTGGGTGCCTCGTCTTGCTGCGTCGTGGGACGCAGGATATCCTGAAGTGTTTGCTTGTTGGACTCTAGGTGGGTTCTCTCGGCCTCGCGAATTTCTTGGTCATTATCAGGACTGTCTTCGTCGTCATCGTCATTCTCGCTCGCTTGTTCAGCGTCTGTCACGATTGCAAGCATGTCTGCGCTGCTGGGAACAGTCGAGGTACGCAGATTGCTTCGAAGGATCTCGAGGCCCTGACATTGGGGATATTGTTGTGACAGATGGGGCAAAATGCTGGGATACATGCGGCCGCGCTGGTCCTTGTAAGGGTTGAGAACGCTGGCCATCATGGCATCGCAGTTTCTTGCTAGGATGGCCGTCTTGTCGAGTAGTCCGCGGAGAGTAGGCTTCAGGTGATGCTGTGGCAAGCTTGTCAACAGTCTTGTCAATAGTTCGTTGGCTGCAGCCTTGTGTTTGGCATCCAGTGACACAGAGGTTTCGGCCGCGATAGCTTGCGGCTGAAGAAAGAGGTCTGCGTTGGCGAGACTGTTATTGTTGTTGCTGTTCTTCTTCTTGGGGTCAGCTTTTGAGGTTGCGGAAGGCTTGGCGGAAAGCTTTAGAAAGCCTGCATCGTCTTGGAGGTCACGACAGCAAGCGGCAATCAGGGGCTCTATTGAGCCCACAGCTGCTCTCGACATGGTTGGGCCAACGTATGTCAGGATACTGCTGAGGAGTCTGTACCCTGCCTTTCGGATAGAAGGGTTGGCAATACCAGACCTGAAAACCCGGACTAAGTGGTCAAGAACTTCGGGGATCAGCGCAATCATTCCTCGACCAAATCTGTGCAGCATTTGCGACGTCAATGCAAGAGCTGATAGATGGATGTCTGGCATACAGCTCCAAAGTTCCTCCTTCTCTTCGCGGCTGATGGCGGCGTTCGTCTCCAGTGCTTGATCCCAAGTCTGGGTTTTCGGGTTCAGTCTTGCAATCAAACAGACTCTGGAAACTGCATCCACGAGGGCGCTGACAGGAACAACCACCGGTACCTTTGTCGGATAACTCAAACAATCGGCCAGGTAGTTGAAGATGCCCACCAGACGTTCTACCCCGGATGTCAGTTCTGCCCATGGGGGTAATTGATCGTTTGAAGTGCTTCCTCCCGCGGGCTCACCCTCAGGCCCAACGTTTTGTCTCGTATAGCCCGAGGTGCCTTCCCAGGTCTCGTCTACCGCGCGCAAAACCTGATCACCAGTAGCATGCAACTCTCGGAGCAAGCCATCCACTAGCTTGGCCCATTCCTCGCTCCCACCGGATTTGGCTGCCACGCAAGGAAGAGAGATGACTAGTTTCCTGGCTGCTCGCTGTAATGACTGGGGCACCAGTAAATTCTCTGTGGAAGTTGGTGCCAAATAACCCCTAGCAGCAGACCTCAAGGCCGAACTACTGGGTCTGAAAGTAGCAGGATACAACGGAATCAGCGTTGAGAAGGAGTCAAAGGTAGCTTCGACTGTGCCCAAAGGAACAGACGCCCGACCTGAAGCCTGAGGCTTGATGAGTTGGAGGCATGCTGTGATGAACGTCGGGATAGTCGAAGTTGCTATCTCGCGAACAAGAGTCTGAAAGGGCTGTACCGCTACGTAAATGCGTGTTAATGTCAAGATTGCCAGTTCCTTTGAAGGCAATGGATCTCCTTTCTACATGACCGCGTTAGCTTCCACTGTCTGGCGCATCCTCACAGAGAACCTAAAATACCTGGACAATAGACAACAAGCCGCGAACCCATGAATCGGACGTGCGAAGAATTTCCCAGCCTCCTACATCAATCATAGCCTTGATAAGGCCAATGGCGGCGAATCGGGCCTCACGACTGCGTCCATTCAAAAGCGTGGTAACACTGGCTCGCAATTTGTGGACGAGCTGGGCATTCTGAGAACCGTCATCCTTGGACTTTGCATCTTGTGGCGAGGACAAAACATCTCTGCAGCGCAGTATATGCTTTGTGAGTGAGGGAACAGCGTGCGGTAGTTGTGCCTGAGGCATGGAAGCAAGTTTCCTGCAAAGAACCTTCAGATCTGAAGGTGGTATTGGAGCCATGATGCCCTATGGCTGATCTTGTCTGACAGCCTGGGTTCGACCTTGACGTGCTGAGACGATTGGTGACTTGTCATGTCAGCACAAAACCTCGGAGTCGACGCGATGACAGCAGGCGTGGTGGTTGCGGTCCGTTTGGAGTATGGTAGGCCGGGGATATCAGGATTGCGAGGCACGCAGATTAGAAAACGGCAAAGACCCAATTGGATGTTACAGATGGTGGTAATTGTGATTGACAATGACAATCATCAGCAGGAGGTTGATGGAACCGGCTTGTCGAACTTTTTTCCCGGGCCCTGGTTTGTGGGGGTCCACCTGGGCTTCTGATTGGTGCGCAGCTGTCTTGGCTATTAAATCTGGTTGCTTGGCCTCGGGAGTGGAAGGAAGGAACACGAGTTGACGATTTCCGCCTTTTGTCATCAAAGTGGTCACCCACCCTCACACTTTCACTTCCGGTCACCATCTGATGGGTTGTCCTGTCCGTCCCGTCCGACCTTGCTTGTGACGCCGCCTCTCCATTGACTGCTTTTCTGTCTTGTGTCTTCACCAGCCCGTGTCGTCCGTTGCCGTCGTCCGTTGCCGTCGTCCGTTGCCGTCGTCCCTCACCTCTTCTTGTGCTTGTGGCCCCTTTCGCCATGCTGCCGGAGCTTCCACAGTTCTAGTCTGTCAAAGCCCCTGATCTGGTCGAACATGAATGTAAGATGCTCAGACCTTGCAGTGCCCGACCGAATAAGACACCAAGCTGACTCGGCTTCTTTTGCTTGTCCAGCCAAAAGCCGCAAACTATATCGAGCAGCTTAATGGCGCGCGCTGCGAGGGAAACTGGGATGCTGTGCCGGAGCTGGTCCGCAAGGTCCGCAAGCATGCTCCTGAAAGGACGTGTACGTTACGCTTCGTCGACTGCTGAGAGCTGACCATCTCCCACGCCTATGCTCGCTCCCCTGTGAGCTTCTTGCGAGAACCACGCTAATATATGCCTCTTAGGTCTCACCTTGGCAGCCGAAACGGAATGCGCCATCTCTCAAGTAACCGCTGCAGGTGCAAGACCGTCCGCTGCTCAAACAGCAGAGGACCTCGAGGTTTCGACCCGATTTCCGGATCTTTCAGCCGCAATTGCACAAGAGGATCACCACCACGAAGACAGATTTCAAGCCAAGGTCTGCATGGGTTGGCTACACTGGGTTGTCGGCGAATACAGCCAAGCTCTTGCTACCCTCCCCGCGAGCCTCGAATCCGAAGGCATCTCGCCCAAACGGACGGCCACCATCTCAGAGTGGACCAACTTGTGTGCCCTCAAGTCCGGCTACCTCGAAGCTAATTGCTTCATGCGGACCGACCAACGGACAGAAGCACTCTTGGCTCTTAGGTCTGCCGCGCCATCCTTGGAGGGAGTATGGTGTGGCCATGGGGTGCGCAAACAGCTGCGGTATTGGTCAGAGCTCTTTCTGACCGAGTTCTGCATGCTGTCGAGCCAGGCTGTGGAAACCGACGAGTTGAACCTCGAAAACCCCGACTCCATTGCTGGCTTTCGGGCTTGGGCGAGGTACTGGGACATCATGGGAGCACCCGTTACAGGCGGATTTGGTTTCAAAGGTTCTGTTCCGCGAAGAAGAATATGGGCCGAATACTATGAGACCCTATCCCGCATTCTAGAAACGGACCTGCCCTATGCCCCAGGGCATGTCCACTCGATTCCATCCGACTTGCCTGCACGCGCCCAGCTTCGATTGGAAATTAAGCAAACCGAGGCTGCCTATCGAGCGCTGATTCTAAACGAGACTAGTTTTCCCAGGGCTGACGAAGACCGCTTAGAGGTCGAGGAATTTGTGAAGCGGGTCGTGGCAAACTGGACCATCCTTTGTGGCAGAGGCTGGAGAGAACAGGATTTAGGGCCTGGTGGTCGGGCTGCCCTGAGCCGCAACGTCCTCGAGACCTTGTATAGCGCTGCGACCCGGACATACCACTCTACATGCATCCTTCGGTCCCTCTTCAGCGTACATCTCGCCGTGGCAGAATTCGATTTGGCTTTCAAGGCTTTTGATTCCTACTTGGAAATTGTCAGGAAAGGCAAGGCAAGAGTGGAAAAGACGGGTCGAACGGAAGCGAGCTTGGATGAAGATGGTATTGTGCTGGAAACCATGGCCCAGGCCATCTTGGCCCTGTGCCGCTACGGCCATCAACTCGCTGGCGAAAAGGCTCGTCAGCTGGGTGCGGAGCTGGAGGATTGGCTTTCCAAGCTGCCACAGATCAAATCTGCCGAAAACGGGACCTCGTCCGACTTGGAAGATGAACCACGAAGTGGAGTCAAAACATTCGTTTCACCACATATCATTGCACTTGCCTGGCAAGCCATTGGCCTGTCTCATGCCCATTGGTCCAGAATCACGCATGAAGCAGGGTCAAGAACCGAAATACAGTCGAAAGGCATTCGGTGCCTTCGCAAATCTTTGGCTGCCGAGTTCGGGCGTTCCAAGGACATCAGAAGCTACTTCAGTCTCGCCCTGCTCTTGGCGGAGAGAAGAGAGCTGACTGCAGCTATTGAACTGGTACGGTCTGCGTTGCTGTGCAACAAGGGCCAGGAAGAAAGCTACAGTCTCCATCACGGGCCTTATTGGCAGGAACGAGCACTGATTCCGGTCTGGCATCTTTTGGCCTTACTTTTGAGTTCTAGACAAGACTACACCATGGCATCTCGGGCCTGCGAGGGTGCTCTGGAACAGTTCAAGGACCCATCTGTTCTCTTTGGTAAGGCCGAAGTAAGTTTGCGTAGCGACCATCTCAAAGAGAACGCCGCCGAGGGTACCTCGGAAGCCCCTGCCCGGGGCTTGGTGGACGATATGGATGACTCAGAAAAAGAAAGTATTCTCGAAGTCAAGATGACACAGTTGGCCTTGGTGGAGCTCGTTGAAGGGCCAGATGCCGCAGTCAATGCCAGCTCCGAGCTTCTTTCCCTGTTTTCTCGCATGTTTGGTACACTTTCAGCTCAGCCAGCCGTGAACTCGTCCCCAACTCCTTCGGCAACACCAAAGACCTCTGGCACCGTCCGAAGCCTCCGGGGAAGTATATTTGGCCACAAAACAGACCGATCGTCAACGACAACTCGACAGGTCAGCGTCAGCACAGTCGGGGAAAAGTCCGGCTTACCTTCAAGACCGGCAACTTCTAACAATTCCCCCACTGCTGCTGCTGCTCCGGCACTTCAAGTCACTGAGGAGAATACCGATACTGCTGGAAGGTTTTCGCGGCGAGCCAGCAGTAGCCAGGAGCAACGAAGCGAGTTGGGACAAAGGAACAGCCTGAGAAAACGAGACCGAAGCCGCAGTCGCCAACGGCCGGCAACTCACCAAGCCACTGTGGTGGATGGAGAGACATTCTTCACGCCTACGACAGAGGCTGACCAGCCCGACTTCTTCAAGAGCTTGAATAAGCTGGCTCCTGCTCGGGCACCGTCATTCAGTCGTGGAAAACCCGTCTCGTCGCTTCAGTCGATTGTATCTGCCATGTCCAAATCTTCGGCCGACGTGACTGAATCGACGATTGACATGACGCATGCGTCGCCCAACGTGCTGCTCCTCGTTCAGTTCTCGAAGGAGAAGGAGGCGGCTCAAAGGCTATCGCTCCTCATCAAAATCTGGCTTACAATTGCTGGATTTTACCGCCGCGCTGGTATGTTGGACGACGGCAGGGCTGCCGTTTTGGAAGCACAAAAGCTGCTGTCGGGCATCGAGTCAGAATCATCCAAAGAAGTTTGTGGAAAGGGGGTCACGAAAAGCAGCGGATGGGCAGAGCGGAGGAGCGTCGATGATTTGTGGGCTGACGTATGGTCAGAGGTTAGTTTTTTGCCAAATCCACACGTTTGTTTTTCTCATTCGTCTTGTTCAAAGTCGCTAATGAACGATACAAACAGCTGGGACTCTTGGGTGTCGCCAAGGGCCTTCCGTATAGTGCCAAAGCAGATTTTGAAACGGCTCTCACCCATTCTCCGGATCACCCAGTCGCCATCACCGAGCTAGCCAACATACTGTTGGATGTCTTCAGCGAAAAAGTGTTACCTCCACCAGTCATGCCGGCCCTAGATGGCTCCGATGGCGGTGACAAAGCAGGCCAGGCGTCGCCCAGAAAGGCCGTGCAACAGGTGTTTGCGGAGACGCTGCCGTCTTCACCATTGGGTCTTGGCCCGGTGGTCACCAAGACTGATGCCGTGCCGCTGTCTCCTCAGGGAGATGCTGCCGGCAGAAGCCCATACGACCAGTTGCCAGCCCCTTACAAGGCCAGTAAGCTGCCCCTTGTGGATCGCCTATCTGCACGCGAACGTGCATTCACCCTCCTGTCCGGACTGACGCGCCTCGGAACTGGCTGGGACAACTCTGCTGCATGGTTTGCCCTAGCTCGTGCTCATGAGGAGAGTGGACAAGCAGAGAAAGCCAAAGAAGTACTGTGGTGGTGTGTTGAATTGGAGGAGGCCAAGGGCGTGCGGGAGTGGCGGAGTTTGGGCAATGGGGGCTACATCATCTAGTCGAAAGAGAAGGGAGGGGGCCGCCGAGAGATTGATAGATGTTGGCTTCTGGGTGTGTGTATACAACGTAATCAAGACTAATATGTCGAACTTGCAAAGACGAAGAGAAGACACCCAAGCTGAACAGGCGACAGGCTGGCCACTGGACCGGATGGGTCAACCAAGGTGAAATTGAAATACGCTCGACACTAGACGAACACTATCTACTTGTTGATCAACTTCGAAGGACGTGACGTGGTGCGTGGTGCGTGGTGCGTGGTGCGTGGTGCAGGAAGCAACCCCCGATAGAATCTGCGATGGAAAGAACGAATCCGCGCATCAAAGTCCTGCTGCCATTGATACATGCTCGGGCATGTTTGACAATATTTGCTCAATGTTGACTCCTACTACCTGATCCCCCCCTGCCCCCTTCAAATTCTAAACCGCGAGCGCGCATTCCTAGTTCGTCTCGGCCACGCCACAGTAGGTCGAATCTTCCAGAGCCATCATTGCCCATTGGGTGGCAGTGGCAGAGAGCGCCATGTATAATTTGATCTGATGCATGATTTTGGAGCAAGCACAAAAGTTTCATCGAGACTTTTCCCGCCGTCACCGCCGTCACCGTCAGCCAGGTGGAAAAGAGAACAACAGCGACAACATTGCAGATGCTTCTTTTCTTTCCCATCTTCGGCCACTTTCGAAATACAACATCTCGAGTTGGATAAAAAAAAGGTTCACCACCTGCTAAAGGTTATATGTCGTTGACTAGCGACGAAAACTATGGTAAACGCTAGAGCGGGGGGGGCGTTGGCCCAAACGGCTTTTATACTTTCTTTGCACGTCGAGCTGGTTTGGGAAGTCAGTCTGCTTTTTTTTTCAGAGAAAGCCCTGTGAATCTTTAATTCAAATTTGACTGGAAGGTATAGTGTTTTCTGGAGGAGACACGTCTTAGTTTCAGGGGGAAAAGCCCACGATTTGGTTTTTCTTGTTCGTCTGGCATATGTCTTTTTCTTTGGGGGGGGAGAAGGTTTCATTTTAGGATTCAGGAGGCATTTCGTCGTCGAGATTATGGTTTCTGTTAGTCATATTCTGTGGCAGTGCTTCCATATTTATGGTTTCGTTCCTCGTATGTAAGCTTTTTGGATGCTTTTGTGGCATAGAAAGAGTTATTTCGAAAGAGTCCACGTCACTGGCTTTTTCTTCTGAGATGACTATATATTAAGGGGGGTTCTACCTGCCTTTGTCTTCTTCTTTCTTGTCTTGTCTGTTTCCATTCTTGTCCTGTCTCTTTCTATCCTCGTCTTGTCGCTGCCACCTTTCTATCCAAAGCTCTTGTCATCAAAAGACATACTTACACAATCTTCCTCCTCATCTTACTTCTTTCTGTCCACCAAGAGACACAGTATACAACAAAGGTATACTTTTATAGAGCACATACCTCTATAGCTTTCGACATTATATACAATTGTATATAATCATGTACGCCCCAACCGCTACCATGGACCACGATGCCGCTGCCCTCACGCAGACTCGAGGCAACATCGCGGCCTGGTCTCAAAGCCTTGGCTTCGCACCAGGCTGGCTTCTGGCCAATAACTTCCCCCTCGACAAGGTCAACAACCCGTGGCCGTTCGAAAGCCAACTCATGGCCGAGGTCCTCGAGGCCTTCACAAAGAGGCGGGTCCCTCGTCATGAGGACCTCCTCCTACTCACCATGTGCTCCAGCACCGGGCAGGTCTGCCCCGACATGCAGCCATCTCGGCCACAGTCCTCGCGCAACATCGAGGCCCTCATTCAAGCCATGCGGCAGTTCATCCATGCCAGCCCCGATGGCGACATGGCTCGACGTTTCCTTCGTCATGCGTCGGCAGCCACGTCCCTCTCCCCAAGCAGCTGTCAGTTGGTGATTGAAGCCAACTTGCCCTACCAACGTGAGGGTCAACACGCCGCGTACCTGAGAGTGCTTGCCTTGGGAAAGGGAAAGAAGCGCAACCCTGCCTCAGTCTATGATGATGGGCAGCCCATGACCAAGGCCCAGTACAAGAAGGCCCAGCAGGAGATGAAGAAGAGCCACGACCGTACGGTGCGTGGGCTGAGGAACATGAGCAAACGGGGCATGTTCCCCTATCGAGAGCGGCTCCCGCCAACACCGCAGCTGCCTTTACCACAGCTGCCACCATCACAACCATCATCATCATCATCATCATCATCACAACCATTATCATCACCACCACAACCACAGCCATCATCATCATCATCATCATCATCATCTCAGCAGCAGCAGCAGCAGCAGCAGCAGCATAACGGCGCTGCCAAGGTTGATTATGGCTGCGAGCAGCTCTTCAGCATGCTCCAACAATCGTTGGAAGAAGAGCAGTACCAAGGGGAAGGCCTCAACGAGGATCTGCTCCAGTTTATCCAGGGGCTGGAACAAGAGGCACAGCAGCAGCCAGAGGCTGGCGCTGCCGAACTTGACCTGGAGCCTGCCGGGGCTCTTGAGCTAGCACTGGAAGAGGACCAGCAGCAGCAAGAGGAGGGTATTTCGGGTGACGGTGATATCCTGCGGACACAGGACCAAGAGAAGGAACAGCCGTCGGAGCAGCCGCCAGAGCAAGATGGCATTTGTGAACTCGACGCCGAGGATCAGAGGCTGTTCCGTCTGCTCGAGGAGGCCTTGGGACAATGATGACTTGTTTGTCTTGTTTGTCTTGTTTGTCTTGCTTGTCTTGTTTATTTTATCAATAAAGTCTCTTGCTTTTTCTCCATCTACAATACAGCGCAATGATTTTCAACATCACGAACAAAGTTATCAAGGATTCGAATACATCTTTCATCTTTTTTTTTAAAAAAAAAAATTGTCAATATGGAAATAACATCTATGGCTTTGCCTCCAACTCCTGGTATGAACTTGTGAGATTTTCTGTTGCATCCAATAATTTGCTTCTTCAGATGCATTGTGGTTGCACCTTGTCCGCTGCCCCGTATGATGATGATGACTAAGTAGATGAAAAGGGGGCTTGGTCTTCAATATGCTAATCGCTTCTTCTTTGCCTCCACACATGCTTTTGGCGGCATCCCTCCTTCTCCTCTTTCCCTCTCTCCTCTTGCTCTCTCTACTGTCTGCTCTTCAGAAGAGCTTGCAAGTATGATGAAAATCCCTTCTTGTCCGCCGATGTTGTTAGCGATCGCAGGAACTCCTCTCCATTGATACCTAGACTAGGGAACAGCCCGTTTTGCAGCTCTTGAATAAACACATCCCCTGTTTTGGTATAAATCATTTGCTCCAGGCCGGCAATTTCTGTCAGGACCTGCTTGGTCTGGGCATCTTGAGCGGGACGGAAGCTGGGATTGCGCATCACTTCCCAGCATACCGAATGGAAGCGGTCAATCATGAAGCGATCAAACCCAGGGATCGAGGGGTTCGGGCCTCCAGTAGGAGCAGTAGGGTTTTGGGAGATGGTGGCGACGTTGGGCCCACCCCAAATAGCCGAGATTCGAGCCATCAGAGTGAATGCAAGTCGACTGGGGCCAATGTTCCCGTCCAACATCTTGGCCAGCTCGGTGATGGATGAAACCATCGGCTCGAAGAAACCCTGGTTGGCCTCGCTGATGAGCACACCGTCCAAACCGTTATTCAAAATAATTTGTAGGAAAGATAGGTATTCTCGTCTAAGCTCTGCAAGCTGTATTTCGTCGTCGGTGCCAGAGATAGGCTCGGAGAGCCCTCCAAAGATGCGCTGTAGCAAAGGGGTGAGGAGCACATTGAGTACGTCGTAAATTTCTGCCTTGAAACCGAACACCACTTGATCGAGCAAGCGTAAGAACATGGCCATTTCATCCTTGGAAGAACTCTGAGATAACAACCCTTCGATCCACTGAGGCAGTTGCGGCAGCACGGCCGAACCGAGGACTCCAAGAAGCTTTGAGAACGCGGAGCGACATGCTGTTCGGATCTCGGCCGACGAGTTGAGCTGGTTGAGAGCGATGAGAATTGCCTCTGCTGCCCTCGAGAACTCATCCGAGACCGCCTTGTCCGGGGGGGGGTGATGCTGAGTTGCCGCAGACCCGGGGCTCCAGTCCGAGTATCCATGGGCTAGAGTGCCAAGAGCCATGACGATGTGATGAATCTGAAGGGTTGCCTGAGCGTCGCCTGACTTGGCCCGCGGAAGATGGATTTCCATGTCCTGGAACAGAGGGTCCATGACTGATCGAGCATATAGTGCTTGCTTGTCAGCCGGGGTGCTGCTGGTCGAGGCAATGCACCCAATCGCCTCAAAGAGGTACAGCTGGCTGGTGAACAGGGCGTGGGCCGAATGATCAGACTCATCGGATGACATGTCGTCGTCGGCATCCTCCCCGGGTACCTCGGCTTTGATGGGCAAGAGATCACCAATCGATGATATGACAGTCTCCGCGACGTTTCCAACCTGGCTGCGAAGTTGCTTGATGAAACGGTGGAAAAGATACCACGATCTCGTTTTGATGCGGACATGATCATGATGCACGAGGCGGACAAAGTTCTCCAAGACTTGCGGGATATACGACGGATGGCTTTCGAAAACAATGCAGTAACGTACACATATTTCCATGTACTGCAGCAGAATAGCAGGATGTGAAAAGGTGGCGATGCCTAAAAAGATGTTAGAATTCGAAGAAACGCAACAACAAGGTTAGGAAGATTGAGCCTTCAACAGGGTGTCAAATAGTCAACAACATACCGGATCCTACCATTTTCTGCATCATGACCACGAGCCTTTCGGAAGCTTCAGTTGAAGGCTGGTTCTTGGTTCCGAGGCCCTGATTCGGCAATGCCAGCTCTCCGAACAAGTACATTTCATATAGTGCCAGATCGAGGTCTCTCCAATCCATTTCGGATCCTTGTTGATCTAGATTTTGGAAAATGTTCGCAACCAGGTTGCTGAGCATGTTCATGTAAAGGGCTTGGTCAATAGCCGCAATCGTTTTTTGCAGGTTCTGTAATTTTCGGCGCAATTCCTGGAACTCTGCCTCGTCGGTCTGCTCGTCCTCGTTTCCCCATGTGGATGTCTCGTCATATCTCATCTTCCGGATAATAGCATCTAGAATTGGAGCCAGCATACTGGAAAAGTCTTGAGGAAGCTGACCCAGCTTTCTCAGAAAGGTGAGCAGGTCTGTAAGCGCGGGAATGACTGTAGAGCAGACTTCATCGTACTCGTCCGCGAAGAGTCGCAAGAGAAATGGGAGAAAGCCGTGGAGATGCTGCTTGGCTCGCTCTTTGGCGTCATCGCCAATTTGACCGTCATCCAGAGCTTTGACGATATCGGACATGACGGTATTCACAAGCTTGGCCACCGCTTCGGCCAAATCAGTGTCATACTTCGGTGTGCCCTTGTGAGTGCTCAAGGGAGCACTGCCAATAAGTTGGCCGACGATTTCCTGGAGATTGAGGAAGGAGACCAACTCCATCTTGTCTGCTGAGCGCATTTTCTTGCCGCAAATCTCAGTGAGCGTGTCAATGGCCGTATCCCGAACTTTATCCTCGCCGCCGGCGTTGGTACGGCCGACTACAGGAAGCAACAGGTTGATCATGTCCTGACTGACGACGAGTGATATGTCCATCCAGCTGACCCATTTTCCAACAACCTTCAACACCAGCTCCACAACAGTGTCGTTGTCACTGTACTTGGTGAGAAGCTGTTTCCAATTTTCGGCAACTTTATGCATGTCCTGGGCTCGAAGCTGGTCTTTGAGTTCAGTGTTTCGCTTGGCGTCATTGCTCTGTCGTGACAGCAGCATATCGGCAATCTCATCATGGATCGAAGAGAGAATTCGAAGATAGAAGAGAACACCGCTGATGTTGTCTCTGCTGTTTGAGATGCCGGTCAACTCCCAAAGATCATCGAGGAAACTTTGCCACCCATCCTGATAGAGGAAAACAAAGAGGTAAGTCAAGGTCTGGGTAAGCTTGTTCTGGAGTGACACTGGATCCGCTTCCTGTTGGGCATCGGACCCATAGCTCTGGCGGACGTATTGGAAGAGTGTGTATCTCAAATAGGACAAGCTCTCAGCACCAAGACCCTGCCTGTGAACGGCGTGGTTGACGACCTCGAGGCATACCATTCTGACGACCTCGGAGGCTCGTGGGGTCCGCGCAAAGAGACTCGTGCATGCTTGCCAGCCTTGAGGATTAAAACGCAGCTGGTTAAGATATTCAAAGGCCTGTTCCTTCACCGACTGGTCGGACGTGGGGTTGGACAAGATTTCGACGGCATTTTCAACCTGCAGGGGGTCCGGATGAACGGCCATGGTCAGCTATGATAGTCTCTCAATCTACACAAACAAAAGCAAGAGCATTCTTGTCAAGACTTGACGTTCAGTGAAGCAGCAATGCAGTCAAGTTGGGCCGCAAGGGAGCGGCAAGCCCGGTATGACAAAGTGCAGGACACGCGGAAATGGCGGGGCAGAGTTCGAATGCAACAGGAAAAAAAAGTCAAGGGTCATGCCGCGGGCAGGCATCTCATGCACCCACCTGTGCCTCCATAATGGCAAATCTGAGGAGTTCCTGCCTCGAGGGACAGGAACGATGCAAGAAGAGGTCGTTTGAGAGAATGAACGCTGCTATAATTCCGGCAGCCTTGTGTACGCAGCATGCAGCATGCTTGTTCGGGACTCGGGTGACGACAAGGCTACCGTGGAGTCATGCCTATGCCAACGGAGAAGACGGTTCGAAAGTGACGGGGATGAGCGTGGCCGAGTTGAGGATCTGGGATTCAGTGCAGACCGAATACCCCCAGATGGTTGTATCACCGGAATCGCCTCACCCACGAAAAAGTGACGGTCTTGTTGCTTCCAAACAAGTGTTGCGTCTTTTCTGCTGAGCCCAAAAAGTCGGTGCAGTGGTGGGGGGGGGTTCTTTGCAGTCAGACATCGGTCGGGGCGGGAGATTTTCGGACAAAACTCTGTGGTTGTGCGCTCCAGGGGCTACTGTGCTGTCCGTGGGTAAACAGGAGAGGGCATACAGTGTGAGTTTTGCACACAGCCGATCCGTAGTCGGAGCTCTCCGAGCTCCCGGAGCCTTCTCTGCTTGCTTGTGACACTGGATCTCATGATGACGGACGAAGATGATCTTGGAGGAGTTTCCTCGATAATAAGGAGAGTCCCGAGCGGCAGACGTGTCCTGCAGAACAGCGCTCACGGTAAAGATGACTGGTGGGTGTTCCGTAACCGCAATCCGGGTACATGAGAAAGTCGAGCTCAATGGGTAGGTAATACAAGGTATTACTCGTGCCACGCCCCATTTTTCTGGCCCTCGATTTCCTCGCACCCACCCTTGAGTCCTTCGAGTATTTTTACGGTAAATGTAATTAATGTTGCTCTCAGCTCAACACGCGACAATAAAGTTCCGTGCTGAATAATCTGTCGTTCCGTCCGAGATAGTTGCCCCACATTAAGAGGGGCTTCGTTACTCGGGTCCAGAAACCGAGAAGCTTCTACTCTGGAATGTCATCAAATGGTGACGTGACAAATTTGGCGAATACCTGCCTGACAGTTGTGAGGCATTTGAGCGCTAATAGTCGGATGCCAGTGTGCGAATATGACGTCGTGTTGTACAGAATCTAGGTGATGAAGTCGAGCCAACAGAAGAATCAAGAATCTTCCAAGTTCCATTTTCAGCGAGCAAAGGTCACCACATGTTGGATAAGTAATAAGTATGCAGCAAGTGTCTGATCTGGCCGCATTTTCTTCCCATGTCCTTCATAACAACGGGAACCTGGGTCAGGATGAAAGGTTCGGCGAGGAATCCAGCGAAAAGCTTTTGCGCGATACTATGTGACGCACTCGCTTGGATCTCATTTTGTCGTTTCACGTGGCAGCGCCGGGACTCTGCCATTGTTTCAACGTTGGCAGCATCGAGCATCGACATCCGATCTCACAGGGTGCGACGAACCGATGAGATTATGGGACGAAAACCTAATTGCCCACTCAGTTCGTTTCATGTATGGGCCAGCCTTTTTTTTTTTTTTTGGTGATCAATTGATGTGTGCGGCGACAAGTATTCATTACATCGCCACCGTTTAAGCGGAGGCAGACACAATAAAAACTAGTGACATTGGCTTGTGCAGTGGCGGCAAGCTTATCTATCAACATGTCCCGATCGAGCAGCTCGGCGGCCGGTCCAACGCTGGGGGAGGAAAATGACCAACAATCACGCCGTATCAATCTTGCAATTCCGTGAAATGAGCCCAAAAATAAACTCTTGCTTGGTCGGGACAGGTCATGGATTCGCCCCAACGCGTTCGATTTCCCCGTATCACATGGGCGCTTACGGAGTGCAGCCACGGAAAACTACCAGTGGTTGATGGGGAAAATCAAATTAAGCTGCACTGCTGCGTGGCGACAAAAAGGCCGCAGACTGACGGCGGTCGACTTGTTAAGATGCCATTTCAACGCAGGCCGCGCAGGCCTCTGGAGTATTCCGTGGGAGACGCGAAATAATGGGCGGAGAGCTTTTGAGAATTTCAGTCAAAGCTTCATTGGTGGAATGAGTGGCTCTTGAACCCCGGGAGAGGATGTACATACATAGATCTGTTCCTGCATAAGCGCGGGAGCAAAGCACAAAGGATTGTGTACGGATTACGGAGTACAAGCTCCCATGCTTGCCCCTTTTTTGTCTGCCATGCTTCCCATGCCTGCTCTCGGCCATGGCGCATGCTTGCACACATTTATAAGCTATGCAACCACAGACCGTACCATAGACCGTAATACATTACAGCCCAAACAGGCAGCGACGGGGAACTTCTAAAGAGTCTGCCCGTTGAAGCCGCAGACGTTGGGTCGTATCGATGACCGCGAACAAACATTAAAACGCTTTATTGATGCCTGCCAATATGACGTCGGTGCAAAGGGGCGTCCAAGGAAGGGAAAGGAAGGGAATTCGAAACACTTTCTGTGGGTAATAGCGAGACTTCACAGCTACTGCCGCCGGAGGATGCGCCGCTTGCAAGACACGACTATTGACTGTCCATCCCGCTTGTGGAACATGTACAGTTGCTGATGCATAATACAGTGATGAAAATAATAATAGTAATCATAACGGGTTGCATTGCCCGGAGCAAAGTTGGCACAAACTGAATGATCCAATGCCAGCAAGTCGCTTGCACAACAGCAGACTATGCTTGAATGAACCGGGTTGTGCATGCACAAGGCAGCTTGATTATGTCCCATGTCTGTACGGAGTACTCCGTACTTACATAACGTAGGTAGTCACGCGCGGTCGAAAACAATAGCCACATAATAGGTGTAGGACATAGCTAGGCCCGCGCGCAGGTCAAAGTTGCCCCGAAGTAATTTCTCGTTTTCTGATGCACTGCCAATTTCGACTCAAGATCCCGGGCTCACATGTACATGTCATGTACATGTACATGCACAGCGGGGTGTACAATACTATTGCAGGCGAGCACGGTCCAGCGAGTGGTCTCGGGTACGGAGTGCACTTTCGTCCAAACAAGCATTGGGCTGGCACGCTTGACGCTTGACCAGGGCCCCATAGATGCAGCCGAGATTGGATCAGATGGCCGGGGGCCACAGAGAAGCGCGTGAGTCAACCAGGTCAACAAGTTGTCGTTCCACCAGCGGTAAGGAAAGAAGCTACCTGTCCTAATTCCATCGACAACTGGCCAGCGAGGATCTGGGACAACGGCATCTTGGTTGCGAAGAGGATTGCGGCTGCATGATTGATGGTCATCGCGGAACCAAGCGAAACCAATAACGCTGTCTAGTGCCTGTGAAGGGAATGAATGCATCCATCCACGTGTGATAATAGTCTGGCGTGCTGGTTTGTGAATTACGTGTGACTGAGATAATTACAGAACAATGGCCGGTGCGCAGCGCATGAGGAGCGATCATAATAATGATACCCGTAACGACAACAATCATGCAGGGCAGCGGTTTTTTATTTTTTTATTTTTAAATTTACTTTTACTTCTACTATTTTTATTATTTTTATATTATTATTATCACATAAATGCCTTGAACGCAAAGGTCATTCTGACCTCGACGGGGTACCCGTGCCTGGGACTACAACTTGTGCAAAAGTGGAGGGGTGGCGCGCCCCACAGTGGGACTTTGAGCGCCGTTTGCCCCTGGATTAGCGTGGTTGGACTTGGCCGCGTAATTTCCCGGGGCGAGCTTCGCTGGGTGAAGAATGGGCGCGTGTGTGATGCAGAGGGGAAAGGAAGAGAAAAAAAGGATGAACCAACCGGAGAACTAGGAAGAAACTGGGTCCTCGTTGGATGAAAATCCTAGAGCCGTCGTAACGGTATTAATATCGCGCCCTCCTCCATCCAACTCCCGAACTATTTCCCCCCCCCTTCTCCTCTTCAGCCATATTAGCCAACTCACTCTTAAAGCACCGCTTTTGACTCGTTTTGACTTCGGTCGTCCATTCTTTAACCCACTACTTAAACAAAGCCCACATCAGCTTTCCCGTCAGTCTTTCAACTTTTTTTTTTTTCCATCTTTTCACGAATCCAAGTCGCCGTCAAGATGCGTTTCACTGCTGCCGCCGCCGCCGTCATGGCCGGTACCGCCTTCGCTGGCGATGCCACCTCCACTGACTACACCACCCAGCTGGTCACCGTCACGGCCTGCCCTGAGACCGTCACCGACTGCCCTGCCCGCTCTACCCAGGTGCAGACAACCACCGTTCCCCTGACCACCAAGACACTCTACTCCACCAGAGTGCACACCGTCACCTCGTGCGCGCCTTCCGTCACCGACTGCCCGGCCCACAGCACTGTCGTTACCACGGAGACCATCGCTGTCAGTACCACCATCTGCCCCGTCGGCAAACCCACCAACTCCCTCCCCCCTGCCTGGGGCAATTCGACCGCTACTGTGCCTGCGCCCGCCACCACCCCCGAGCAGTGCGGCGGCATGCCCTGCCCTCCGGGCGCCTCCAACTCCGCCTCTGAGTCTGTACCCGCCAGCACCACCGGCCTGTGCGGTGGCATGCCCTGCCCTCCTGGCGCCTCCAACTCCGCCTCTGAGCCTGCGCCCGCCAGCACCACCGGCCTGTGCGGTGGCGTGCCTTGCGCTCCTGGTGTCTCTGAACCCGCTACTCAGCTGCCTGTTCCCACCGCCACCGAGGCCCCGGCTTGCCCCGGCCACACTGTCGTTGCCATCACCAAGAAATACACCACTGTCCTGACCGCTGTCGAGTACAACACCGTTCCGGTGCCCTGCCCTACCGGCCCTGCTCAGGGCACTGGCGCTACCACCGGCGGTCTGCCCCCTAGCCCCACTGGCCCCCCCAGTGGCAACCAGACGTAAGTTCAATTGTTCTCTGCCCTTGGAAGCGATGGATGAGTCTATCAATAATTAGCTAACACTGGAGTCAATAGCACTCCCGTCCCTCCCCCTAACGCTGGTGCCGCTACCCTCGGAGGCTCCGCCGTCGTGGCAGCCGTCGTGGGTTTTGCTGTCTTGATCCTTGCTTAGATATTTTCTTTCGACTACTACATAGTTGAAGCTTGACGGCTACGGTAATTTACATTTACGACGGGCATTTTTATCTCGGCATCTTCGTTGGACAATTGTACAGAGTGTAACCTAGATTCGCTGAATATCATTAGCATTTACGGCAACAAAAACGGTGCGCGCTTAAAGGGGTCTTTGTATGTAATATTTTAATCGTATTGGGTGGGCGCACGGGTGAGGCGATCTTCGGTCAGATGGAAGAGACGCCCCCCTGGATGCCTCGCTTTCCTTGTTCTTTGTTCTTGAAAAACGCAACCCTTCTTCGAACGCATTCATGACTGCTAATACGGACGGACGTATTGACATGATGAAAGATGAGACGGCATCCCTGAGGCTCAGGCACAGCAAGGTCTCCATCCGAAACCCACTAAACCGCGCGTCACAAAAAGCAAGTAAACCAGCAATGTGTACGGGAATGCAAGAAGGTGGCATGTTTCTGAAACGCCTACCCATGTCCACGATCGTCCCTCGCAGTGACTCATTTCGGCTGTGGCGGCCCCCTCAAGCAGTACTACATATTATTGTAATAGATGCTTGTCTATCCCAGTCGAGCGGAAATTGCACTCAATCTTCGCTCCACCTCTGACGGGCCCATGCTTAGCCCCACCAGGGCGGGTAGTCTCCGCCAATCACAACGCCACGCTGGCCTAGTTTGGCAATCGTGCAAAATCATCACCCATCGGTCGGACTGTCTTTTGTATCCGAAAGGAGAAGGGGAGTCAGGAGAAGTCTAATTAGTCTACGGAGTACGGACGTACATGACTTCTCTCGGCCATGGGTTGTGCTGGTCTGGGTTGGACATGCGCCATTTTTCTTCCCTTTCATGGATCGACGATGGGGCTGGAGCATGGAATAGAGCATTGCAATATCAAGAAAGCTTGTTCATAATGCAATGCCCATCCCTATCACAATGTACTTTCTTGAGAACGGCAGTCCACACAACTCGGGCGTTGCTGTGCGACCACCTTCCCCCACTAATGGGGTTCCAGCTTCCATTTGTAGTTGTTTGTTTTTGGCCATCTATTGATTGATGCTTGTTGACCTTCTCAGCTTCATATGAGGCGAGAAAACAGACCCGATAATAACCCGAGTCATCAAGACTCGCTGCTGTTGGACGGGCCGTGGTGCGTCGGTCTCACTTGCGGGACGACGGGCGGGAGGGCTAACTGGCACACACACCGGGCGGGCTGTGTGTGTCACTGTGTCTCGTTTATCCGTCATTCCATCCATCCACTCTTTGTATTTGCTTTTTGTTGTATCTGGTGCTTTTGTTGTCGGCATTGTGTGTGTCTGCCTCACTTCCTACTGGCTGAGCGCACGACGAAAAATGAGGCTTGTTCCGGATTGAGAGACACCATCTTGTCCTCGGTCCGCGCCGCAAATCTTGTGCAAGAAGTGTTACGTGTGACCCTTTGCAGATCATCTTGTATCACGCCTCCATTTGGGGGGCTCCAGTTGGGAGGGAAGCTGAGGGGAAGTGCCGGCAAAGTCGCCATGTGCAGTGCAGTGCCGTTCTTGCGTCAAATCAACGGCCTTTGATTGTTGCAGGTTGGGACGTGTTTTTCATGTCCCTGTCTGTTCTGTTCTTGCCAGCACATATACTGTAGTCTGATAGGTCCCATTGACTCGGCTCGTTTCGTTGCCATGGCGGGTTCTTGTGTGGACACGAGGTCAGGTTTGATGAGAGGGCTACGCACATCGAGTTGCGGCTGGCACGACAGCTTCTTCTTCTTATCTCCGACGGGAACGTACCTGCCTCGACACAATGCCTTTTTCGGTGACTGATGGGCTCGTTCGTGATGACGCGATGGGGCGATGCGCACAAGATTGAGAAGAAAGCGTGTACTTTACGGACTACCCTACACGCAACGCTGTGATTGGCCGGCTTTCCTGTTTGGGCAATACGACCAATACGACCCATTCTTTTTCGGCGGGCCCCAACTGGCCACTAATTTGTGCGGACATTATCCCCTATCCCCTTAGAGCCGGTAAGCTAAAGCCTCAGGGTGCGGGCCACATGTTCAGGCTGACCTTGAGTAACGATTCTTCTGATTGGTCTAACATCCCACGGTACGAAAGTGTATAGTGGGGTCCCAGTAATTCCGAAGAATTTCCACCAGAGTCGCCGTTGCTGCTGCTTCGGAATTACTGGGACCCACTGTTGTAGCCTTACCGGCTCTAAGGAGATAATGCCTTGCGACACCAGCGCCTCGCTTCGCCTCGGACTTGCTTCGCCTCGGACTTGTCTTATCCATCGATCTACAACGTGGCACGTCAGCCCAATGCCTTCGCGGAACAGCTTCAGCACGAGTCTAAATGTATCATAGGGCTGACCCAGCCTGTCCCAAAATGGATGGCTGCTGACAAGAAAGCATCCGACTACCAACGGGGCGTTCTGACGGATGAGTAAGAGGTTTGCGGCCCCCAAAGGGCTGACTCGTCGGAATCATCATGTTGCAATGGGATTGGCTATGCAAAACCTGTTGAATGATGGATTCTTTCACGGGCACTGCCAGCAACAGCACCCTTTGGATAAGAAACAAATCATGAAGAGTTCACCACAGGGTCTGAAATATTTGAACGCCAGTGTTTCCACCATCATAGGCATAAAAATGCATATACATCATAAAAAAAACCCGTACATCGTACATTCTACTCAGAGCACACATTGAGTCATCTCCGTACACACACCAAAACAACCAGTCCATTTCCCCAGCTTTTCTCTTGGCAAGCATTGGCAAAGGGCTCCAGTACTTGCATATCTAGTCTGCCATACAAGTCCAGATGCAATATCCTTTTACGCACGCAGCCATATGTCCCCGCCCCCAAATCACGACACTGACCGCAATGTCGAAAGAGCTTCCCCCTGGTACCAGAACCTTTGGTCCTAACGCCACTTGCAACCTGAGCAACTGCCCCGTGGAATGGAGCATCTACGGGTTCCGACCTTCCCTCGCCGCCAATGTCATTTTCCTCGCCCTCTTCACCCTAGTTGGCATGGGCCATGGCTATCTTGGATATCGAGGGAAGAGCTGGGGCTTCATGGTCGGCATGCTCCTCGGCTGCTTGAGTGAGGTTGTAGGTTATGCTGGGCGAATCATGCTCTACAACAACCCCTTTTCGTTTGTGGGCTTCATTGTCCAGATTGGTAGTTCTCTCCACTCCAAAAGGAGTCAAAAAGCTCCCGTCAACGATGATTCCTTTCACTAATCAGGGGTTTAAATTCTTTTTTTTTGTTGTATAGTTTGTCTCACCAATGCGCCAGTCTTTTACACGGCATCGATTTACGTCACACTCTCCAAAACAATCGTCTATCTCGACCCCGAGCTGTCCCGCTTCGATCCCACACTCTTCTACTGGATCTTCATTCCATTTGACGTCGTGTGCCTCTCCCTCCAAGCCACAGGGGGTGCCATAACGACCAGGGACAACAAACTGGGCGTCAACATCTCCATGGCTGGTCTCGCCCTCCAGGTCATCGTTCTGACTGCATTCGCGGCTTGCTTCGCCGACTACATGATTCGATATGGGAGGTTTGGCCGCGCTCGGAACTTTGGTTGGCGCTTGAAAACCTTTTTCGGCGGTCTCATATCCTCCACCTTGTTGATTCTGGCTCGTTGCGCCTATCGTGTAGCTGAGCTGAAGGATGGGTACGGCGGGCATTTGATCCGCGAGGAGATCCCGTTCATTGTGCTCGAAGGAGTCTTCATCCTTCTTGCTGCCGTGGCTCTGTGTTTTGGACATCCGGGGTTGGTATTCGGCAAAGAGTCGGCTGCAATGAAGTCGGGCAGTGAGGAGAATGGTATTTTAACCCCGGAGGGTTCCCCGGAGGGGAAGTGAGCAGATTTGGCCTTTGGGACATAGGTTTAGGTGTTGATTCCATTTGTTGACGTAAGGTTACGGAGCACATTCTGATATCGTCACACTGGGACAAGGCGTTGAGGGTAGAGCACTGCTTTGTAAACTGCCTGGAGCTAGTATATATGGGTTCAGAGAGTAGAGCTGCGAGAATATCAAATTGAATTTTTGAAGAAAAAAAAGGGACTTACAAGGTGGGTTGCAAGATGGAGACTTGTCCTTGTAAGTGAAGTAGATAAAATGCCAAGTAGTAGGCAGAAACAGTCTGTACTCCGTACGGATCACGTCGTCGCAAACGTGGGAGGGAGTGCCCCGCTTCGTCGAGGGGTTACGCTCGGCTCAGTGCGGGGAAGGCCAGCGGCGTGCGGGACCTGCCGTTCTCGTTGTGCGTTTGACATCGAACATCGAACTTTGGAACTTCGCTCCACCCCCTGCTCGATCTATCTTCCTTCAGCCTCCAACCCCCAGCAACGTCGTTTCCTGCCTTTTCTCCCCCCTTTCATGCTCTCGCGAGTGCCTCTCTTGCTCGCGCCCTTGTCTCGAATCGTCACCCCCTTGTCACGCAAGCTTGCCACCACACCAGCTCGATTCCGTTTCTCGTGCGACTTCTCGACCACAACATCCATCATGGCTCCACCCAAGGCTGCTCTCGACTTTGTTGACTTTGTCAATGACAGTCCCACCCGTATGATGCTCCCTCTTGTGCATTGACTCCTGGCCGACTAGGTTCGAAGCCTCGTTGCCTCGAAGTGCCTCGAAGTGCCCCGAAGTCCGAAAACCAAGAGTAGCGTAGCTTACTTACTTCGCCCGATATTATGATCCTGTGGATGAGACTCAAGCTAACGGCTTCATCAACCAGCTTACCACGCCACCCAGACTGCCGCGCATCGATTCGAGAAAGCCGGCTTCAAGCTGATCAAGGAACGCGACTCTTGGGCCCCAACCCTCCAGCCAGGTGGCAAATACTATCTTACCCGCAACGGCTCCTCCATTGTGGCCTTTGCCATCGGTCGCAAGTGGCGCCCAGGAAACCCCGTCTCGATTGTCGGAGCTCACACCGACTCTTGCTGCCTGCGACTGAAGCCCGTCTCCAAAAAGACCAATGTTGGCTACCTACAAGTCGGTGTTGAAGCCTATGGTGGAGGCATCTGGCACTCGTGGTTTGACCGTGATCTCAGTATTGCCGGTCGAGTCCTCGTCAAGGAAGGCGACAATTTTGTTCAGAAGCTGGTCAAGATCGAGAAGCCCTTGCTACGCATTCCCACCCTCGCTATTCACCTTCACCGACAGACCAACTTCGATCCCAACAAGGAGTCGGAGTTGTTCCCCATTATCGGTCTCGCCACGGCCGAGTTGAACAAGAGCGCCGACGAGGACGCTGCGGCCCAGGCTGAGGAGGATGAAGACTTCAAGCCCCTTGAGAAAATGTCCGAACGCCATCACCCTGCTGTACTGGACGTCATTGCCGAGGAACTGAATGCCAAGGTAGCCGACATGGTCGACTTTGAACTCGTCCTCTACGACACTCAGAAGCCTGTTATCGGTGGCCTCAAGGATGAGCTCATCTTTTCCCCTCGCTTGGACAACCTGGGCATGACTTACTGCTCCGTAGAGGGTCTCATCTCTTCGGTCCGGGAAAGCAGTTCGCTGAGTGAGGACCCAACCATTCGAATGATCGCCTGCTTCGATCACGAAGAAATCGGCTCCACGTCCGCACAAGGCGCCAACTCCAACCTGCTGCCGTCCGTCATCCGTCGCCTTGCGTCTCTGCCTGGCAACCGGGATGCTTCCAGCGACGGCAGCTACGAAGCCGTTGACCACCAAGGCGAGGAGTCGACAGCGTACGAACAAACTCTGTCACGATCGTTCCTTGTGTCGGCAGACATGGCCCACGCCGTTCATCCAAACTACGCCGGCAAGTACGAGTCATCTCACCAACCAGCCATGAACAAGGGCACCGTCATCAAGATCAACGTCAATCAGCGTTATGCCACCAATGCGCCGGGCATCGCCCTTGTTCAAGAGTGTGCTCGCCTCGCCGGTGTCCCTCTCCAGCTGTTTGTCGTGCGCAACGACTCCCCCTGCGGCAGCACAATTGGACCTGGTTTGGCGGCCAAGATGGGCATGCGAACGCTTGACCTGGGCAATCCGCAGCTCAGCATGCACAGCATTCGTGAGACTGGTGGCTCAGCCGATGTGGAATTTGCCATCAAGTTATTCGAGAAGTTTTTTGCCAGCTACGGCACTCTGGAGCCAAAGATTCTGATTGACTAAGCGTAGCGCATGAAGAGGGGGCTTGGCATGGCACGTTTTTTGGCGGCGATGAGGACAAGGCGTCATGATGAGCATGAGAGAATGAAGATGCAAGAAAAGCACCAAGGCTGTTGTGGGTCAGTGCGGTGAGTCGAGGTTGTCGAGGTGTTGAGCAGGAAATCGAGAATTTAGTCCATCGAGTCAAGTTGTCAAGTGTTTGTAGCAAGGTGCCGAGATCTAGTCAGCAAGCTGGCGTTTCGAATCATTACTGAACCCCTTTATTTTGGTCACCCTCATACCACCCACGTACAAAGCAGGATGAGAGAGATTGGTCTTGTCAGCTGCAAAGTCGGTTCCAAAAAGAAACAAGGAAATTATCAAAAACTTCAAAAATACCATCCATTCATTCCATTCGTTCCTAACGCCACGAAAAAAAAAATTTGCCGCCATTCGTAAATAAAAAGTCAAAAACCCCGCGTTGACCGCGTCCAGAATGCTAACCCGTGGCCTGTTTTCCCTTAAAACCCAACACCGAAAGACCCAAGGTGATGTTCTATATGCTGCACAACGCGTGTACGCCCATTCTGCTGCCATGGAATCCCCATCTAGTTTGCCTCGCTTTCAAAATAACGCGTTACCGCACAAAAGAAAGGTTCTTGTTCTGATAAAGATACCCCCACACGAAAAAAAAAACCCCAAAAAAACCGGACGGCTCATCAGTGTGCGCAACTTTAAGCAGAAGAGTTCGCCCTCGAAAGACTGAGCAGTCCATTCGCAGCTCCTCCTTCCACCGGACTGTTCGAATTCGCACGTCGTGAGGTGTTCGACTCCTGGGAGCTGGGTGCGTCATGTACATCTTGGCTGGGGAGTTGTGGGCGGACAGACGGTCGGGGCGGCAAGGGCTTGTGTTGTAGGTCTGCGAGGGGGACGCCCGTCTGGCCGGTTCGTAACTTGTAGCTTGCTAGACCGAGGCGGAGACGCAAGATTTCGGCTTTCTGTAGGATATGGAACATTGTTCATGTTAGTCAATGTTATTTTCAATGGGGAGGGGGTTCTCCCAAGTCATGTAGTTGCAAGTGGCAGGGAAGTCGTGCCTCTCTCGCCTGCTCCCGCGTCATGCTCCCTCTCTGACGAGGGGCCAACAGGGCCGGCGCGTCAGTGACAATGGCGCCGACCATGTCTGGCTCCGTGGTGGTCGTGGCCCACGAGGCGTCTCCTTCGGCGGCGGAGGTGTCGAAGATGGAGGAGGATGTGGACGGCGATGAGGTTGGTGATGGATGTGGGCGCGCGTCGTCCTGTGTGGGAACACACGGCCCCCCAACTTGTTAGTACGACATTGTCGTTGTCTTGACGCGGCGTGTGCATTTGAAGTCGGTTCGGTTCGAGAGAGGGGAAAACATACCTCTTCTACACACGCCTTCTTGTTCCCGTGCGAGCACGTATCCTCGGCGGACCTCTTGGTGCCACCCACGCTCGCGGGCCGGACTCTCTTGAGAGGCGAGGTGCCGCCCGTTGAAGGAATCACCGACACCGTTCCGTCCTTGAGCATCTTGGGAGAAGGAAGAGAGGGCTTCGCGTTCGCGTCCAGCGGGGCCAAGGCGGCGCGTTGCTTTGTCGATGAGGCGTTGGTCGTCATGTTGTGTGTGTGTGTGTGTGTGTGTGTGTATACCTAGGCACGTGTGTGGACAAAAGGATATCAATTGGGGAGAAGCAGGAACAAGACGGAGTGCAAAAGTGCAAAAGTGCAGTGCAATAGGCCCTAGTGTCGCGGTGTGAGTGGTTATATTGGGGGAGAGGGAGGAAACAAGAGATGAGGCAGACGAGGACCAAGATTGTTGTTTGGTCTTGTCTTGTCTGTCTGGTGTACTTAATCGAGCTGCTGTTCTGGTCTGGCAGCTTGCTGGGCAGGACTGTCACGTCTGGTCGCGCGAACGGCGACCGGGGGGGGGGGGGGGGGGCACAGAACAGAACAAGCTCCGCGGCAGCCAGCCACCTCCCTCCCCTCGGCCTCCAGGACAAATTCATGCTGGCGTCCACTGTGACTTTTGGCATTTATTCACAGCTGACAGCTGCAAGTACGGAATACGGAGTAGAGGCGATACGATTGTGTGGTTCGAACTTCCAACCATTTTCCTCCTCTTTTCTTTCCTTTTTCCCCTCCAGCCGAGTAAATGAATGAATGAAACCAAGCGGGGAGCGTCTTGCGTCTTGGGGCCGCTTCCCTCCCCGCCGCGGACGCGGTCTCGCAAGCCCCCACACTAACACGCGAGCAAAGACACTCTTCGACACTCTTCACTCTTCATCCGACTTGCTCACCGTGCAGATTTCCTGTCGCAGTCTAGCGCACCCAACCGCCCAACCAATGTTGGCTGGCGCCCGTTATTGATTGTCCTGAACCCCTTGAATCGCCTCTGACGTGACGCGCCGCTGTTCAGGACGCACATGGCACATGGCCTTGAACGAGTCGCAAATGACATGGACACCTGGGGAAAATGGGAATATGACGAATATACTTACCGTGCACGTCATTAGCTTCAGGGTAGCGACAGAGGCAGGGTTTCTTTTTTAAAGAAAAAAAGACCCTTGTACTCTACGGTGTTGATATTGATGCTCAAGCGCCATTTCCAAAGTCTTTTCTGCATGCAAAATGGAGCTACCCTGGAGACAGAGTGACAATCATTAGTATTCGTTGGACGGGAGGAAATATGAATTCAGAAGTGAATACATAAGTTAGTGTCACAAGAATCAATCGCACAAAGGTAGGTGGATCATGCTCGTTGACAAAGACGCTCGCGAGGAATGCATCTCACCCACCCACCCGGATCTTGTCGCCTGGGTAGCGTATGGAACCCCATCAGTAAGCGTAGGAATGTGCGGAGGCGAGGAATGTGCGTATCTTAAGCACACAGCCTTTGTCACGTGCAAGAGATCTCGCATCAAAGTTCAAGCGGGCCTGCCCCACCCATCCATGATCCCAAGTACCGGGTCAGCGGTGACCATGTTCAGGCTGCATACGGACTACATGGCATGCCAAAACCTAAAAAAAATCAATCAAATTCTAACCATTCTAACCCTATAGGGCCGCTTAGGAATAGAACCTCCTACTCCAAACTACGTGGGCGGTAGAAATACAATCCACATAGGCGTGTAGCATGCACGGTATTCAACTTCAAGACGTCACACTCTCCAACCATCAAACATGCCAGTAGTTTGTCACCTTTCCCTTTCTGCTTCAATTTGGTTGCCCTCAGTATGGCTGATCTGGTATGCAAAGTTAGCAAGGTCGATTCATTCCCGATGTGGGCTCGATGGCGATGCGCGCCGGAGTCGAAGAGCCGCCAACAAAACGCGGAACCAGCACTTTCAGCCCTTGTTTCCTACAACACCGGCCTTGCCTATTGTAGCATTGGGTTTGGCCTGTCTCAATAATCACACGCCCTTCACACGCCCCGTAAACGCCTCGATGTCCAGCAGCCATACATAGATGCGCTGCCGGAAAGTGGTCGTCGCCTGCAAACGTCATTGTGGAACGACCGGCACACTGCCTAGATTGAGCTTCGACTTTTCCAGGGTTTGTTGAATTTCGTGCACATTGGCGAAAGGTATTTACTCCGGTCGCTAATGATGAAAATTTTCGATACAGATCTATCCATGTACAATCAAGCTACTAACTCCCCTCCGTGATAGTTGTGACCCTGCTACATTTGAAAATGGCGCCATCGAGGCAACATGTATTGAATTAAGCATTTGCCGTTTGAGTGCATATTATTCGAAAAGAAAAGAAGAGTACAAAGAAAAAAGAGAAAGAAAAAATAGGAGACATGGCATAAAAAAAACCAAACATATGCATCAACCGTCCAAAGGCTCACAATCAGAGAACACGACTGAAGATCTGGACGAACTCTTCTCAGAACACTGGAAGAATTCATCAAGCGAAGTATTCGCTGAGCCATCTTCAGAATCCTGTGAAAAGTCATCGAGCGATTTCGTTGACTCTGACATGCTCTCCGAGTCAATATGAGACATGAAGTGAGACTCAGCTTTCTCTACCATCGCTTTTATGACCGCTGAGAGCTCTGACAATGTCTGTGGTTCACGAGGAACAAAGTGCCCGCTCCCGTGATCGAACAACTCGGCCGAATCCTGGTCGCACATGCTGTATAGTGCCATCGCACCATCGATGTAGGGGTCATCGCAGCCTACGATATGGCAAGTTGGGATGTCAATGACCTCTCCACTTTCGTCCGCGAGCATGGCATTACAACGTCCGCCTTCCAGTGAAAGTGGTGGCCAGCCACCGAAGAAAACTCCGCACTATTACTTGTTATCAGTCGGAGCCAATTGGTTCTCGAACCCATGCGTCATTGTATACCTTGAGTTGTCGAGGAATGCCCTCTTCTTCCCACTGACGCTTTTCCTCGAAAATTACTGATGAAGCAGCAACGGCACCTTCTGAGAACCCAAGAATGCCCTACCAACAATTAGTAGCTTACTTCCAGTTTCGACAATTGCTTCTACACACCTCAATTTCAGGATCATCTCGGACAACTTTTAGAATGTCCAGGATGGCAGCACGAATGCCTTCCGCGTCGTATTTTACCATGTCCCTATGTCGACAGAGCTGGCGCATAGTATCTTCAGGTGTCGCTCCCTGCGGAAACTCGCAAAGCTTGGTAAGGATGTCTTCACGGGCTTGAATGCCGTCAAACGGAATGAATCGGTACAATGGACCACGTCCAAAGTATTCACCACAGCCAGGGGGCGGTATGGCTTCATGACGACCCGATATCCATTTGAACGAGATCTGGCCAGATTCTGAGGTCTTCGCCGCGAAGGGACCCAGCTGTACTTGAAAGTTCTGCCGGCAATGGTGAGCATGTACGCCAACAGCATCTCGGAATGGGGGGCAATTGCATACGCTTGCGCTTCCGTACGCCCCGTGTAGACAGAGGAACTTCATCTTGACCTCTATATCTCAGATTTTGCGCAAGGTCGATTGGTGAAAAGAGAAAAAAAGAGAAGAAGAGAAAGAACAATCGTGAGTTTTACTTGTTCTTATTTGACACAATAAATTGACATGACAAGCTTGGTGGCACGCCACGCTGGTTATGTACTTTGTTGAACAAGTGCTGCCAACCCGAACCGGACGAGTTTCCTATCTCGGTGAGTTCCGAAGTTTCATGCTTTCACGCACCTGGCCTAATGCTGCCATTCAGACTTTGTCTGATGGCATTTTCATGATTCTGTGGAGCCTCTCCCACAGCTTTCACAACCTCACATGATGGGTTTGGGTGTCATCCGCATACGGCTACTACGTGGGGAACCTTGGTATATCGACTTCGGACAGAAAAGGTGAGTCGGCCATCCAGATCCTCGGCGTCAATCTACATTCCAGAGATTGCCGCTAGCTAATAAATAGCTGGACTAAAAGACTCCATTGTTCGTCCCGAGAATTCGGTTGCAGCGGGGCCTTTTGCCCCACTTCGTTAGATTAAGCACATTGGCACCAAAGAGTAAGCTTCAAAGCCAAAGCCAAGCAGCGGGGAATTCGAGAGACGACAAGGCAGTGTGAAAAGTGTGGTGGTGTATGCATCAAATCGTTTGTTTCGAGCTTAGCGCCAGCTGATCGCTAGACATTGAAGATGCAGTGCCTGACGCTTGAAGTAATGAATCAGGTTAGTCTGGGCATTTCATAGCAGATGTGAGATCTGCGTGGCATGACATTCCATTGTACGCTTTCCGAGGTTGTTTTCGTCAATTGCTGCTTGACGTCTTGTATCTTGGTACTCTCGAGCACTTGCATCTCGCTGCCAGAAGTTTACTCCAGATGAATGCCATGGCAACCGGGCGAGACCATCAAACTAGGGGTATAAAGCACCGCACATGGCAACAAGTCTCCGTCTTTGTGTGACAGCCTCGTGCAATTTCTCTTCTTGTATCTCGTCCTTCCGTCGTCGTCAAATTTTTCTCTGGGCAGGAGTCACTGAGAAGTTCACTCGCACTGCAACACTTCTTCATTCGACATGAACGCAAATATGGAGCCAATTGCCATCGTTGGCATGTCCTGCCGCCTACCTGGTGACGTCTCGACATTAGAGGACTTTTGGACGCTCATGTCACGGGCTCGCAGTGGATGGTCTGAGATTCCCAAGGATAGGGTGTCCAAAGAAGCCTATTGGCATCCCAATCCCGGGAAGAAGGGATGTTTCAACAGTGTGGGCGGTTATTTCCTTCAGCGTGATATCAGCGAGTTTGATGCACCATTTTTCAACATTACACCAGCAGAGGCTCAAGCCATGGGTATGTAGGAAAAAAAAAAAAGGCTGAAGTGGTGACGACAATACTGAATCAACTGACACAATTCTAGATCCTCAGCAACGGCAACTATTAGAGTGCACCTACGAGGCCATGGAATGTGCTGGAATCCCGAAAGAGGAAATTTCCGGCAAGAACATTGCTGTATTCGTCGGCTCTAGCCCATCGGATTATCACCTCAATGCTCTCAGAGACATGGACACGGTCCCTATGTTTGATGCCACTGGCAACCATCAATCTGTCCTCGCTGGCCGAATTGCCCACTTCTTTGATCTGAGAGGTCCCTGTTTCTCAGTAGATACAGCGTGCTCCTCGGGACTGCACGCTATTCATCTGGCCGTTCAGAGTATACGGTCAGGCGAGACCGAACAGGCCGTGGTAGCCTCTTCACGATTGAACCTCGCCCCAGACCATCTTGCTTCCATGTCTACAAATCGGTATGTTGCACAAACAAACATGATTGAAACATGATCAATTCTAATATCAATTGCACCAGCTTGCTGTCCGAGCAAGGTGTGACGTATGCTTTCGATCACCGTGCCAAGTCCGGCTTTGCCCGAGGCGAGGGCACCGGCTGTCTCATTCTCAAACCTCTCCACAGGGCGATGGAAGACAACGACAAGATCTGGTCTGTCATCCGCAATACTGGTATCAACCAAGATGGCCGAACAGTCGGTATCACGGCGCCGAATCCCCTGGCGCAGCAACAGTTGATGCGCGAGGTGTATGCTAGGGCAGGGCTCGACCCTCGTGACTGTGGCTTCGTTGAAGCACATGGTACTGGCACAAAAGTTGGCGATCCTCTTGAAGCAACCGCTATTCATGCTGTGTTTGGACAAGGGCGCACATCAAGTCGACCATTGTACATTGGATCGGTCAAAACAAATGTCGGCCATCTCGAACCCGCAAGTGGCATCGTGTCGATGATCAAGGCCTCGTTGATGCTCGACAAGGGATTCATCCTGCCCAATGCAAATTATGAGGCAGAAAATCAAGATATTCCTCTCTCCAAGTGGAACATGAAGGTGAGGTCTATTCGTCTAGCTGCATGTGACATCACCTCTTTGCCTGTCTAAAGCTAACGCAAGTAGGTCGCCACGAACGTCCGTCCCTGGCCTAAAGACAAGCGCTTCATCAGTATCAACAATTTCGGCTTTGGCGGTTCCAATTCCCATTGCGTGCTGGAGAAATTCCAAGCCAAAGGACAAGGTTTGCAACCACCTGCCCCAACGGCGATGCGGTTATTCGTCACCTCCGCCAACGACGAGGAATCCGCAAAGCGACGGAACCAGCAACTTGGCGTGTATCTTGAGCGACGCCCTGGCGTGTTCGAGAAGCACCTCATTCGTGACATTGCATATACTTTGTGCAACCGTCGGTCTCATCTGCCTTGGCGATTTGCCATGGTGGGCTCGACGACCGCTGACTTGGCGCATTGTCTTAATGGTCCTGATTCCAAATCCACTCGTGCTCTTCGAAGTCCAAAAATTGCTTTCGTCTTCACTGGCCAGGGAGCGCAATGGCATGCGATGGGCCGAGAGCTGATGAATTCTCATCGCGTCTTTGCTTCCACCATTCATGACGCCGACGACACACTGAGACAGCTCGGTGCTGACTTCTCACTGATTGAGGAGCTCTCTCGATCCAAGCAAGAGACGCAGATTAACAAGGCATACCTCAGCCAGCCGGTCTGTACTGCCGTGCAATTGGGCCTTGTTAACCTTCTCCAATCCTGGGGGATTAAACCCTCATCAGTTGTTGGTCATTCCAGCGGAGAGATTGGTGCCGCGTACGCGTCTGGTGCTCTGTCGTTCAGAAATGCACTTTCGGCTGCGTTCAATAGGGGCCAGGCTGTCGCCAGGATGCTATCCGCGTCGTCCAAGCCTGAAGGTGCCATGCTGGCTGTTGGCGCTGGCATGGAGATTGTTGCTCCAATGATGAAGATGCTACACAATGGATACTGCACGGTTGCCTGTGAAAACTCACCCAACTCAATCACTGTGTCAGGAGATTCTACTACGATCGATCAGCTGGCCGCTAAGCTCGAAAGCGAGAGTGTGTTCAACCGTAAGCTCAAGGTCGAGGTCGCGTATCACTCCCGACACATGGAATTGGTCGCCGACTCCTACCTCAACAGCATCCGAGATGTTGATGCGGCCTCGACGGACGTTGCATTCTACTCTTCCCTGAGGGGTCAGCTGCTCAAGGACGACTCTGAACTAGACGCCACATATTGGGTGGAAAATCTCACCAAGCCTGTGCTCTTCTCCACAGCACTGCAGGAGCTCTGCAACTCCGAGGAGCCAGATGTCCTGATTGAGATTGGGCCTCACTCTGCATTAGAGGGGCCCATCAAGCATATCATCAAGGCTGTAGGAGACAAGGCCAAGAAAACGTCATACTTGGCCTCGTTGAAACGTGAGGAAGATGCTACTCGAAGTATGCTTGTGCTTGCAGGCAATCTCTTCAAGAAGGGGTCGGTCCTGGACTTTTCAAGCGTCAACCCTGATGTCCTCGACTCGAATCCCAGTCACATACCCAACTTTGCCCCATATCCATGGTCTGCGAAGAAGTACTGGCGGGAGAACCGTGTCAGTCGTCATTATCGACTGAAGCCATTCCCCCGCCACGACCTGCTTGGCCTCATGACCAGCTTTGCTAGCGATCTTGAGCCGAGCTGGAGGAATGTCATCCGCACTGAAGATATACCTTGGTTGCGTGATCACAAGATGCAAGAGCTCACTGCATTTCCCTTTTCAGGCTTCGTGAGCATGGGCCTTGAAGCAGCTGCGCAGCGGGCGTCGATGCGTGGCGTCGAATTTGATCAGTTCACTATCCGCGAGATGCAAGTCACTCGTCCCTTGCTCCTTCAGGATGACGGAGAATACGAGTTGATCACCAACTTGCGGCAATACTCCGAGGGCACCCGCTCTTACTCGGACAAATGGGACGAGTTTCGCGTTCACTCCTACCATGCGGACCGCGGCTGGACTGAGCACTGTCGTGGGCTTATCGGCGTCTCGAAGCGCGAGGAGGCGAACCAGGTCTGTGCCGTCAGGAACCACGAGGTAGTCGACATGGTTGCCAAGGCCAAGAAAGTCTGCAAGACCGAAATTCCCGTCACTGCCTTCTACAACGAACTGCGCGAAAAGGGCGCGGGCTATGGGCCGACTCTGCAAAACATTCACAGCCTCTCGGCGTCTGATGACTTTGAACACGTCATCGGTGAAGTAGTCATTCCAGACACTGCGAAGACCATGCCTGAGAGATACCAGCCGACACCATCATCAGTGCCGCCTTCCTGGATCTTGTGTTCCAGCACAGTTTTGTGGTTCTCGGAGCTGGTCGAGGCGCTCTGCCATGCCTCTACATGCCACCGGCTGTGAGGGAGATTCAGTTGCAGAAGACCATTTCGTCAGAGGCCGGTGAAAAGTTCGATGTCTACCTCAATGGCAAGGCTGATTTGTCCAAGCCCATGACAACGGAGGTCATGATCCACGCTTTGAGCTCCCGCGATCCCGAGGTGCCGTCCATCATTATCAAGGGGTTCGAACTCAGTCCTGTCAAGGACGACACCTTCGATACCATGGAAACAAAGAGGCTGGGATACAAGACCATTTGGACTTCACTGGATGGTGATGATGGTTTGAAATCAATAGCTGAAACCAGTGACCCGCACACGAATGGGACGCCAGTCAACGGAAATGGCCATCACAATGGAGTCGTCACCAATGGTGATGCCACCAATGGACATGTTGCTGAGAGTCATTTCTGGAGCGACGCAAAGAACATTGTTATTTTGACGGATCGTTCGCCGAGCGATCCTCTTGTTCATAGTCTGGCGGCGAACATCGAGCTGCGAACAGGACAATCTCCTACAATCAGCTCTCTCGACAAAGCCATTGTCGCGGACAGGATGTGCATCAATCTTTACGAATTGGACTGCTCCGTATTCGAAAAGATTGCTGCTGATTCGTTTGACCGAATTCAAAACATTCTGCTCAGCTCCGGGATGTTTCTCTGGGTCACCTCTGGCGCTTTCAAAAATGCCCAGAACCCGCACCGTAACATGGCTTTGGGCCTGAACCGTACACTCCGCTCCGAGATGGACAAGAAGATCGGAACACTTGATTTCGACGCTGCCGGAGAAATCAGTGCATCAGAGCAGGCGCAGCTGATTACGGACACGTTCCAACACATGCTTGCCCATGAATCCGAGGAGGCCATGGACATGGAGTTCTACGAAGAGAATGGCAGGATCGTCGTTCCTCGCATCATCGAGGATACGGAGCTGAATACCTTTGTTCAACGCGAAACCAAGATGTCGATGTCCTATCTTCAACCATTCAGCCAAACCAACCGGCGTCTCAAGCTCGACATTCAGAGCCCTGGAGCACTAGACACCCTGTACTTCAGAGATGACGACAACATGCCTCTGGACAAGGATGAGATTGAAATATCTGTCGAGGCAACCGGCATGAACTTCAAAGACGTTGTGATCTCCATGGGTCAACTGGCCAGCCCGTACATCGGGGTCGAATGCAGCGGAACAGTTGCCCGAGTTGGTTCGGCTGTGAAATCTCTGGCTGTTGGCGACAGAGTCTGTGCTATGCCTCTCGGGGCATATCGCACCTTTGCTCGCTGCCCGGCCACCAGCGCTGCCAAGATCCCCGATGAAATGTCCATGGTGGTTGCTGCGTCGATCCCTGTCGCTTACTGTACCGCGTATTATGGCCTCTTGGACATTGCCCGTCTCGAGGCCGGCGAGAGAGTGCTCATCCATGCGGCAGCGGGCGGCGTTGGCCAATGCGCCATTCAACTTGCGCAAATGATCGGAGCAGAGATCTTCGCCACGGTCGGCAGTGCCGACAAGAAGAAGCTGATCATGGACAAGTATGGCATCCCAGAGGACCACATCTTCCATAGCCGAAATACCAGTTTCGGCCCTGCCATGACCAGAGGAAAGGGCGTCGACGTCGTCCTCAATTCGCTGGCCGGTGAGCTCCTACGAGAGACTTGGGACTGCATTGCCCACTTTGGCCGATTCATCGAGATTGGAAAGCGAGACATTACCAACAATACCCGGCTCGAGATGAGACGCTTTGAGAGCAACGCCCTCTTCAGTTCTGTGGATCTGACTGTCCTCGCCGCCGAGAGACCTCGCATCATGGGCAAGGTGATGAATGCAGTGCTGGCAGCGATGAAGCAGAAGAAGATTGGTCCGATCCATCCCATCACCGCCATGGGCATCTCGGACGTGGAAAAGGCCCTTCGACTCTTGCAGGGGGGCAAGACGACGGGCAAGCTGGTTCTGACCCACAATGCCCATGATCAAGTAATGGCCACTCACATGCCCATGAGGAGGAGCATGTTCTCTGGCGACGCATCTTATGTGATCCTGGGAGGAACAGGTGGCCTCGGCCGTTCGATGGCCAAATGGATGGTGCAGAAGGGAGCAGGCAGTGTCATACTGATGTCTCGCAGCGGCACGAACAGCAAGGTGGAGGAACTGATCCACGACCTCGGCGGCGCTTCGGGCTCGAAAATTCACGTCAAAGCCTGCGACATCACCGAATATTCCAGTCTTGAAGCAGCTCTCGCCGAGTGCTCAGCGTCACTTCCTCCTGTCCGCGGCTTGATCCACTCAACCATGGTTCTCCGGGACATGCTTTATGAGAAGATGACGTTCCCAGACTTTGATGCCGTCGTCCAGTCAAAGGTTGCGGGAGCTTGGAACGCGCACAAAGCGCTTCTCGGACAAGAGCTGGACTTCTTCGTCGTTCTTTCTTCGATAGCTGGCGTTGTAGGAAACAAGGGCCAGGCAGCGTACGCAGCTGCCAACACATTCCTCGACAGCCTGGCCAGGCACAGGCGCGAGCAAGGCCTGCCCGGAGTGGCCATTGATCTCCCGGCCATGGACGAGGTGGGCTACCTCAGCGAGAACGCAGAGCGCCGGGGCATTGTCATGGGAAATCTCAAGGGCAACACTGCTGGCGAGGCCGAGCTGCAGGCCATCTTGGCTGCCGCGATCGAGGGCTTCAGCGGCTGGTCACCGGATGCCCAGATCCTCACCGGCCTCAACATCGAGAACAGCGCGCGACCGCCCTACGCGGTCCACGACGCAAGATTCCGCAGCCTGATGAAGGCAGCCTCCACGAGCGATGACAGCCAAGTCTCCTCCCAGGCCGTTTCGATCAAGCAGATCGTTTCAGCAGCTGCCTGTGCCAAGGACGCAGAGGAGGCCGTTGCCTCTGGTCTGATCAAGAAGCTGGCCAGCATTCTGCTCGTTAACGAGGAGGACCTCGATTTCACATCCTCGGTCTCTGCGTTTGGCCTCGACTCTCTCAATGCGATTGAGCTGCGCAACTGGGCGAGCAAGGAGCTGCTCGCTCACCTGCAGGTGCTCGAGCTTCTCACGAGCGACACCCTGTTGGCGCTGGCGGGGCTGATCCTGCAGAAGTCGCGAATTGAATTTGGCTTCAAGCCGAGTGTGTAACTTGAATCCAGCGACTGAGCATGCTCGTCCACACATTCACTTTTTCTTTTTTGGTCTTTCACTGGCCGGGGCCTTTTTTTTTTTCCTTCTGTTCCTTTTTCCCTATGTCGCACTGCTGTGTCACACTAGAGCATTTGGTTTGTGCTGGGATGGTGGAAAGGTGACGTGGGCTGTGTTTTAGGAATGGACGAAAGGATCATGAAACTGATTCCGAGTGAATGGGGTGGAAGGATGCCATTTGAGATGTTCACTGGCTATTCGCCCCCTTTCAAGTCCTGATCGATATGCGCTGGAATTAATTTTTTTCATAGATAGAAACTAATGACTACCAGATATTTCTTGCAACTTCGGGAGCTCATTGATCTAATGGCTTCAATGTGGCCCGCTCAGGTATCGCCAGCGTTCACCAGCTTTCGTAGTGTACTTCGGGAGGGTTACCATCATACGGAGCACCCGGAACATGAGCATGGCAATAATCTTGATCCTCATGATGGGTACAGGCTTTGGGTTACTTGCTAATGTACCCCGAGTGACTACAGCCATGATTTGAAATCGACCAGCGAGACGCGAATGCAACTGGTGAATTTTCTTTTTTCTGTCTTGGTTTTCACAAACAAGGAGGCGCGCCGGAATCGTTGATGCAAGAGTGATGAATTGCGGTTTGGTTCGGCCCAAGGCGCCGACTTTGTCTGGTGAGTGATAATATAAATACTGCCTTTTTTTTGCCTTGCCGGCAATTCCTTGCCCCTGGCCCCCTCTCCCGCTAGCCGAGATCGGAGCAAGCCGTCACCAAAAAAAATAAACCACACAAGAGAAATCATAGCCATCCGAGCATTCCGCGTTCTTCATCTACTTTTAGCCTGCTCCCCCCTTTCAACGACTTCTCCAGCTTGTCCGCTACCCATCCATGCCGAACCTGCTTCTCACCATGCCCATCATCGCCACGCCCATCAAAGGCGCCCTGGGCATCTCCCATCTCATCTCATCGAATGCATACATGCATACATGGCGGCACTCATTGCGCGCCTGCCAATGTATATCCGTAGCATGGACGAGGTCCTGTCAGCCATCTCGGCCAACGAGTGTCAGTGAGTGGCACGTCGTGCAGAATATCCAAACCCCCGTAATCCGTAGAGCGCCCAGTTTCCACGTACCAATTCCGGTGGTGCCAGCAACGCCGCCCTGGCAGTCCTCGCGCCATCAAGGAAGAAGAAGCAGAGTTCTTGGACATGGTGGAAGCTGCGCATGAGAGAAATTTTCCCGAGTCTTACTGCCATGAGAGAATCGGATCTACGTATGCTTCTCTGAAACTGGACAAGATGTGAGATGTGGCTCAATAGACTGACGGACAAGGAAGCTGGCGATTCGAGGAAAATCGTGGCGGCAATGGTTAAAGTAGTAGTATTATGATACAAACTCACAATGTCATGTCATCTCAATACCAAGGACATCGGCAGACCCAAGGAGTTCCAGGCACATTCCGACACCGAATCTACCGTTCATCTCCTATACTATGTTCTCATCATGCATACATTTCTGACCTCTCTCGGAGCAACCCCGTCGCTCTACCGGATACGAGTGTACTTCCCCTGTCTTTGAACCTGTCGCAAACTTTCCTCCTGACTTGGTAGTGGAGCTCTACGTGGCGCCTCGGCCTTTTCTTCCTCGGTTTGGTGAAGCGGTGGTGGCGGGATGGGGAAAGGAAAAGTCCCAGGAGGAGGCACATTGCCTGGTGGTGGGATGAGACCTGGTGGGAAAGCACCCGGCGGAGGAAGAGGCATGCCCGCCTTCTTCATGAGCTCGAGGAGCTGTGCGGGACCAGGAGGATTATTGGGGTCCAGGCCCGGCAGGGGGGGTGGAGGGGCGCCGTTCAGGCCGGGCAGAGGGAATGGCGGCGGCGCATGGCCGTTGGTTCCCACTCCAACGACACCCGGAACAGGTGGAGGAGGAAGAGCAAGGCCAGCTGTGAGGCCGGGAGGCGCGGAACCTCCGCCAAGAGGCAAGCCAGGAATGCCGGGCAACGCAGGGACTGTGGGAAGCCTCGGGGCATCCTGATCGACGAGTGCATCGAGCTCGTCCTCCATCTCCTGTTGCTCTTCCTCCTGACGTTGACGGCGGTTTCCGCGACGGTCCCACGTACCCTGCGCTTCGGCAGCTGCTTCTCCAATATGATATCTGTCTTGGGCAACGTCCGTATCGCCGGGTCGCGCTCGAGTCCAGAAACGAGTGATGCGGTCGTTGGATCCCGATGCCAGAATGTGACCCAGCGGGTGCCAATCAAGGGACCAGATGGCGTAATCGTGTGCGAACGGTACCCTGTGCATCGGCCATACTGCCTGAGCAGGCGTGGACGCAGGATCCATGCTATCATAGGGACTGACGGTGAGGGGTTGGCCAGCCGGTGGATTGGGCGAGTCCAGGAGATAGTGGAAGAGAGAACCGTCCATGCCACCTGTAGTGAGAAGATTGGCGTGGACAGGATGGAACGTTAGAGTCGAGATGTCCTTTTCATGGCCCTTGAGCAGGCAGATGTCGCGCATCATTCTGAGATCGAATACACGGGCCGTTTGATCTCGCGCCGACGTTGCGAGACAAGCACCTCGAACTCTCTCAAACATGACCTTGGTGATGGTGCTCTTGTGGCCGTGTAGTGTGGTGAGGCAGCGCGTTGTTCTTGGATCCCATAGCTTGACCAAGTGATCCTTTGAACCAGACACCAGAAGGCCCTTCGTAGGATGCCAGTCTACACTCTTGGCATCCCAGCCATGGCCCTCCAACTTGGACTCCATCTGTCCGAGGGCAAAGTCGAAAATCTTGAGCGTTGAGTCGTCCGAGGCACTCACGAATTTGGAATCATTGGGACTAAATGCCAAGTCTCGGATCGGATCCGAATGCGCGTTTATGCTTTGCAGATTGTTGAAGTTTGGCTGCCAGTACTTGATGAGACCGTCATGGTCAGCCGATATTAGCCAGTCGTCGCTGTGAGAATACTCCAATGCTCGGATGGCGGAATCGTGCGCCTGCATGATGGTTTCAAAATTGAACCCCGTGCCATTCCACAACGTGAACTCGCCACTTGTTGATGCTGTCAGTAGTCTGCGGCCCTCTGGTGTCCAACGAACGACGTTGACGGGGTGTTTAATCTTGTTTAGTGAAGAATGAAGATGTTTGGTAGGGATGGTGTCAGCTGCATTTGTTGGTCTTGCAGCTGGAGGGAGCATCTGAACCATGTCAGTACAATTTGTTCAATGGGCTTCAAGGCCAAAGGCCCATCTCACATCCACGATGTAGCTAGCGCTAGGTCGTTCTCTCTCGCCAGTATAGGAGCCTTTGTAGTTTGGTACTCTATTCCGTAACCAATGAATGACTGTAGAGCTGTAGTCTGTGACGGGTCCTTTTCATGCGTGTTAGTACAGAGAGCAATCTTAATGATGGAATGCGACTTTGATCCGTGAAAAGCCAAAATCTGTGCGTAGCATCAAGCCTCCAACGACCCCAATCTCACGACACTTGTCTTTATACTCAACATGATCAGGAGACCCTCATAGCAACCCTGACATGTCATTTCAAAATGTTTCCATTGGCACTCGGCAAGTCCAGCGGGAGAAAGCTGGCGACGACTACTTACTTCGACCTCGAACTTTGACATAGGCGCCATCCTGGCCCCCTCCCCCATGGTCACCACGTGGCTCGTAAGCCATGGCTGTGGCTATTGAGGCCGAACTTCAAGCATGCACGCCGTATACGGTACGGTGGGCTGATGTAGAATTCAAAGACAAAGAGACTCTCTCATGCTGAGCTACGCATTTGGTTGGACGAACGATGTGTTGAAGTTGAAGTGGCACTTGCAGAAGCGTTGCAGTTTAAGCGGCAATCTACCGGCTGAGCGACAGGTCATGTGACTGAGCTTGTTCTAAGCTTGCTCAAGCTTTTCTGAGACTTTTTGAATCTTTCCTTTTTGCCAATGCAATCAATGCTTTCGCTTCTCAAGCTTTCTTATCCGTAAATAGGTGCGTCTACTACGTTGAATGATCGGAAAAACAAATTCAAGATGAATCACGTTTTCGATTTGGCCATCACAGACACGCCACCAACAGGGCTTGATGGACAACTGGTGTGAGGGTGAGCTTTATCGATTAGACCCGTCGCTCTCGTTGGGATTCAATTGATTTGATCTTGCATATGATTCTGATCCGACACGTTACCTTGGTCACCACACTCCCAGCACCAACAGTCGAGCCGCGACCTATGTATGGTAACGCCAGGCAGGATTGCGAGTTGCCACCAACCCAGCAGTCTTCCCCGATATGAATCTCCTTGCCGAATTCCGGATCTCGGGTTCCAATGGGTGCCCACCTGGTTCAAGTTTTGAGGTGCATCCGCATTGGGCAGCGCCGCTATCTATGTATGAGATGGCATCTACAGAGGGAGGACTTGACGTCTGAAAACAGCCATCCGAGCCTGCAAGATCCGCTACTCGACACGTATCCCGGAAGAATGACTATTTCCTGCAGAAAGCGTCATGTGATGCATATTGCAGCTTTTCTTGCATTGGAAGTGGAAAGTGGAAAGTGGAAAGCGGAAAGCGGATACTTGATCGCAGTGCATGCAGGTGGTGAATGAAACAGATTTGGTTTGTAGATCTGGTGGCTGATCAGCTGCGACAAGTAGCCGTCCCAAAACACAGCATGATGAACGATGGGACAGCAACACCAATCATTGCTACCGATGAGATACCTGTCGAAAAGGGACGAGAGAGAAAAGACGAGATGATGCGAGAAACCCCGTGGCAAAGTCAACGTAGCCGCGATGAGTAAATTTGCGCACCAGGGGAAAACACCCAATTGGGTTGTCAATCCCGACTTTCCGCGGCCCGGCAGAATTGCAGAATTCTGCATGCAGCGAAAGGCTTATCTTGTCGGCATGTCACAGGTCACGTGCGCAATGGCGCTATATATAACGCCACCTAGGGCGTAGACTAGCTAAATAGATTAACCTTTCCCACAATTCCTTAATAGTAATAGTAATTACACACTATAAAACCAGAACTAGATAAAAATTCTTATATTCTTATTTATTTTTAAATATCTAAGTAAACACTAGATAAGAAGCTTATTATAGAGGGATAATGCCTCTAGCAGTATATTAATATAGTTAGGCTAGAAATCCTAAATAATTAAAGATAATTAGTACACTATTTAGTAATAAATTTTTTACTATTTAATAAGGTATAAATATTTAACTACCTAGTTAAATAGGCTAAGTAAAGATTAAGGTTTTATTAATTCCTTAATAAATAGTTATAGAAAGCTAGGTAATTTACCCCTCTAATAACTAATCTAATTATAATAGTTTTAACTACTACTCTAATAATTAGTATAGGGGTAGGATAGTTATAGCCTATAAGTTCTTAGCTAATAAGCTAGATAATAGGCTATTAAAAGAATAATTCTTAGGGACTAAGATATAGACTAATTTAATTTAATTAGACCTAGAGTAAGGCTATAGTAGAATTAATTAATACTATACTAATAGACTATTTAATTATAGTAGTAATAGAATAGTTAGGGGAATTCTATATTAGAGTATATAATTATAGACTTAACTTTAAGCTAGGACTTAACTTTAAGCTAGATAGTTAGTAAGATAAAATCCCTTATATAAAATTACCTATTACGTGCTGGCTCTGCACGATGTAGGGTCAAATCCATTAGAGGGGCTGACGGATTTAACTGGTTGTAAGTTATACTAATTTTACTTATAAAAGCTACTATTAGGTATAATATGTAATATTAGAAGTTAGTTAATTCTTCTAACTAGAGTGCTAAATCTAGCCCTATAAACATCCCTTATAACTAAGCTTATTCTACTATATAATAAGTGCTAGGTATGCCTTAAAAGATAACTATCCTAGTTATAACTAATAGAGCTATAGCTAGATTTAACCTCCCTATCTTAAGTAACCTAAAAATATTCCCCTTTATTAAAATTAAATAAAAGAAAAATAGGTTTAGTGTGTGTTACGTGGCAGAATGAGCTCAGTCACGAGGGACGTTTATAGGGCCGGATTCAGC